>JAGFNQ010005793.1:18692-78983 GCA_024364735.1 Boesenbergia rotunda | reverse complement strand
TGGCTAGAGTTGGTCAAGATTATGACTGTGAAATCCTCTACCACCCAGGTAAAGCTAATAAAGTGGCAGATGCACTGAGCAGAAAATCCTGTGCAGCACTGATGTCCCTATCGTCACTGTCTCTACCACTTCAGAAAGAAATAAAGGATTTTGGAGTCGAGGTAATAATTGGGCAACGTTCTGCATTGACTCTAGAGTCAACCCTGCTTGTGGATATACAAAGAAAGCAAAGTCAAGACCCAGAGATCCAAAAGATCAAGCAGGGGATCCAAGAGGCAGAAAATTCAGAGTTTCGAGTATCAGACAGTGGCATACTCTATTTTGGAGACCGCCTTTGCGTCCCCAATGATGAGGAACTAAGAAAGAATATTTTAGAAGAAGCCCACAGTACCCCGTACTCTATGCATCCTGGTTCTACTAAGATGTATCAAGATTTAAAGAAAGGATTCTGGTGGTCTGGACTCAAGCGAGACGTGGCCAGATATATCAGTACCTGCTTGACCTGCCAGAGAGTCAAAGCAGAGCACCAGAGACCAGGAGGAATTCTACAGCCACTTCCCATTCCAGAGTGGAAGTGGGAAGAAATATCCATGGACTTTATCACAGGTCTTCCAAGAACCACCCATGGACATGATGCAATTTGGGTGATAGTGGACAGGTTGACCAAGTCTGCCCACTTCATAGCCATCAAGTTATCGCATTCAGTAGAGCAATTAGCACAGCTGTACGTGAAAGAAGTGATCAGGCTTCACGGAGTTCCGAAGTCGATCGTTTCTGACAGAGATGGGCGATTCACCTCCCATTTTTGGAAGTGTGTTCAGGACGCCCTAGGCACCAGACTTCAGTTCAGCACAGCTTTCCATCCCCAGACAGATGGACAAACAGAGAGGGTAAATCAGATTTTAGAAGACATGCTCAGGGCTTGTGCATTGGACTTTAAAGGTAGTTGGTGCAAATTTCTGTGCTTAGCTGAGTTTGCCTACAACAATAGCTATCAGGCCACCATCAGGATGGCGCCTTATGAGGCATTGTATGGCAGGAAATGCAGATCACCCATATGTTGGCAAGAGGCTGGTGAGAAGAAAGAGATGGAGTCAGGACTAGGCAGCCAGACTGAGCTTATAGATGAGACCGCTCAGGCTATCCAGACGATCCGCCAGAGGATTGAGACTGCCCAGAGTAGACAGAAAAGTTATGCTGACACACGCCGTAGGCCACTTGAATTTCAAGTTGGAGATTCAGTATTTCTCAAGGTCGCTCCCATGAAGGGAGTGGTGAGATTTGGCAAGAAGGGCAAGCTGAGTCCTCGCTACATAGGACCCTACAAGATTATAAAGAGAGTTGGGAAAGTAGCCTATGAGCTGGACTTGCCAGAGGATATGTCAGCTATCCACAGTACCTTTCATGTCTCTATGCTAAAGAAGTGTATTCACGACCCTAGCCAAGTGATTCAGCCTCAGTCAGTACAGATCCAAGAAGATCTTAGTTATGAGAGCAGACCGACACAGATAGTGGACAAAGCAGTTAAGAGATTAAGAAACAAAGAAGTGCCACTAGTGAAGGTCATCTGGCAGAATCAAAAGCATGAAGAGGCTACTTGGGAACGTGAGGACAGCATGAGAGAGAAATATCCAGAATTATTCTAAGTTCGAGGACGAACTTTTTATAAGGTATGGGGGATTGTAACGCCCCAAAATTTCCATCTTTAGTTCATAAAGTCCTTGGAATTATTTAGAAATGGTTTAGAAATATTCTAGATATTTTTAGGAATTTTTAGAGTATTTTTATGGAATTTTCCGAGTCCGTTTGGTATTTTTGGAAAGAGAAAAAGAAAAAGGAAAAAGGAAAAAAAAAAAAAAAAAACCGGTTTAGTGCAGCGGGTGGTTCGAACCCGCGACCACACCGAAGCAGCACAAGCGCCCAACCGGCTGGGCTGGGGGTATCAAGCACAGAAACAGACGGAGAGAAGGGTATTTAAGCGATAGTTAGGTTGATCCGACCCTTAAGTATAAATAGCCAATTAAAGAGAGAAGTTTTATTTCTCTCCTCTCCAAACCCTCAGCCGACTCCCTCTTCTCTCTTGGGCGACGCCGACCAACATCAGGGCAAAGGAGGGCCGGCCGAGACCCTTCTCCAAGAGATAATCCTATATTCGGGATCCCCGCGACGAGAGGAACGCGTAGGCGTGAAGAATTCGTCGAGATCTCAAGTTTCTTCCGAGCTCTAGACATTAATCTTGGTTGTAAGTCCAAGATATCAATGTAAGTACTGCTCACCTGCAGTAAGAGGCGGTTTTTCCGCAAGAATTTCCTTTAAAAGTTTTTAAAAGAGATATTTCCTTTTTGTTTGAGTTTTTGCATGTGATATTAGTTCATTATATGCTTATATATGTTGATTAATACCCTATGTGAGTTTAGGGTCCAAGAAAAGCTATGAGAAAAGAAAAGAAAAGATAAAGATAAGAAAAGAAAAGGCCAAGGCCTTAAGAAATCCCCAAAAGTCAAGACTTAGGGATTTTAGCACGCAAGGTGCTGCAGAAAATGCCAAGGCATTTACAGATAAGAAAGAAAAGTAAGAAAAGCTATTTTATTTTATAAGGCCAGTACCCGGCGTCCAAGGGCGTCGTTAAAGAAATCCAGGTGTCCAATTCCAAGGTCTTGGCCCTGGTAGACCAAGGTCTGCTCTATTAGGATTGGTGGCTCGCTACCCCAACCTTTTAGGGAACGCGTATATCAGATGGTACTTACGTCTTCAGTGGATCCAAGTGATTAGTATTTTCAAGTATATGCTTTAGCAAAGTTTTCGAAAATTTAAAGAGTTTTCAAAGAGTTAAAGAATAGCTAAAGTTTCTAGTTGAGCCAAGAAAAGTAAACTGAGATTATTTATTGCTTGAGTATGCATGTTTTGAGTTATACATGTTTGTAGTTTTCTTTCAAGCATATTAGTATCTCATATGATGTTCAGTTTGATCTAGAAGCATGTTTGCATATTTCGAGTTTTTGTGAGCTAGATAGTACTTACTAAGCTTTATGCTTATAGATGCATTTCCTCTTATTGCAGATAAAGGTAAAGGCAAGCAATTCTGAAGGAAGACGACGAGGCGGTGCTGAGTAGAGTGTGTGTGGTGGCTAATTATGGAGAGATCCTTGAGATGAGACATTTTAGTTATTTGAATTGCAATGTTTAAGAATATTCAAATTTCAAGTGCTTGCTTATGGAGATTATTGAGTATTTGAGTTTTGGATAGTTTTACATGCTAAATTTCTTAGAGTAAAGATTCCATGTCATTTCATTTAGCATATATATCCCCATGATTGCATTGGATGAGTCAAAGTGTGAGTAGTTAGAGTTATTGATACTTTGTTAGAGAAAAAGGTGTTCGTGCCAAGATAGTATCAATTTCCTTTTGAATCAAGTTTTTATTGCTTAAAAATGTTTAGAAAAGTTGCAATCACATTTCATAATGCTTTAGCAAGGTCGTAGAACATGTATTTGGTGTTATGAATGCATAGGAGTCAAGATTGGTACAAACTCCATTGTTAAAGTTTATATAAATTTGTTTAGTTTATTTTCTTCCATAAAAGTCCTAGATTCAAGTTTATGGATTCGTTTGATTGGCTAAATTGTTTAGGAAACTGATATAGAGTATAGAAATGGTGTCGTAGTTTGATATGGCTCGAAATTGAATGAATGGTGGACTTGGAGAGCAAGGGCCGAAACCTGTAAAAACAGGTTACAGGCGTACCAGTCGACTGCCACGTCACCAGTCGACTGGTACGGGCTGTTTTGGTTGGTAAGGCTGTTTTCAATAAGTTTCAACTACGAGATTGAGAAGGAAGTATGACATGGTATTATTATACATGATTGCTTAAGTTAGAATATAATTGTTAGCAGAATTTAACAGGGAAAAAAAAAGATTTCCGCAATTTTCTTTAGTCATGTATAAAAGTTGAGAAGTAGAGAAAAGTAACGATCCGTCTGAAGACAGTAAGAAGGCGGGTCGCTACACCTTGAGATTGAGCATCATGTTATGGGCAGTAGCGAAGGCTTGATGCTGATGTTGCAGTACATTTGACATGGAAGCCAAAATGTAATACCGCACCATTTCATCTGCCTTTATCCACTTCCTATAACTCTCTTTCTCCTCTTCACTAGAATCATCTCTAGGCTTAGCTGGACATATCTCAAAGAGTACAAATTTGTACTCCTCAGCAGTCAAGACAATATCCAAATTTCTTTTCTAATCAATATAATTTGGATCAGTAAGTTTGTTTTCTTCTAAAATCACAGCAAGGGGATTGAAAGCAATTTTGAAAATCCTGAGAATCACATTGGTCAAAACATTAGAATTTAAAATAATATTGATTCCTCAAACAATAAAATTTTAAATTCACTAATACCTCAAAACACCGTGAATTTTGTATGCCACGATAGTGTGGACGTATACTAATTCAAACATTTGTAAGAGAAGGTTTTACCCATTAATTTTATTATCTTGTCAACCTTATTTTTTAAAAAATAAAATTAATAGTTGGTTTATCTTCGGCCACACAAATAATAGCAGTGACTCCGATGGGGAGGATACTATTAATTGCATCTAAGTGTACACCATTACTTTGATTACTAAGTCCATTATCTAGGAGTATGCCCCTTCTGATGGGGAAGATCACATGATCCTAAATAATTTTCTAAAATCATCCAAGGGGAAGTTTGAACTAGTGATCCGCAAAACAAACTCATCTAATGTGGAGGAGGGCACTTAGAGCCAACGCGCAAGTTTGTTTACATCACTTTTCAAACTAGTAATGGAGGACACGGGACTCAAAGATTCCCTCACCCACTTAATTATTTTATTTTTGAAAAACTGAGGAATTTTCAAACAACCACAACAAGCATAATAAACGGAAAGTAATAAATATAAAAATTCAAAATTTCCAACTATTATGGCTTTGTAGATTCCGCCGTTCTCCAATACACCTCCAGTCGCGTTGCCACCTCATCTCCTCCTCCTTTAGCCGCGCAAGTAGGGACCCGAGCCGAGATGAAAACTTTAATTTTAATTTACATCCATCGATCCTATGTTAGTAATATGAGAGAAGTGTCCTAAGGCAATCGCCTTATGATTGTAATCATTTACTTTAATAAATGAATATTCACTATTTGAGTATACATGTTCGTGTATTTGATTGAGATCTTAAACTCATTTACTGAATGTCCACAATACAATTTACAGCATGTGAGAATTTGTGATGAATTCACAACTAGTGATTATCTCTACATGTGCAATTGTGAAGTATTGAAATTGTCCCTAGTCGATGAATTGATAAATACGGACACTATCAATTCTGTTGAGACTAGCATGGGTTATTCTCTAATCAGCTGATTCTCACTGGCTGGTGACATTGGGATGTCCGGAGATAAACATGAATGCTAGTTAAGGGAACTAGTTCATTGGAGTGACTAGCTGTAAGACTTCATATGATAATCTACTTATAGATATGTCAATGAAGTTCTTACTGCAGCTTAAGTGCGATGTTCCTTTGACTTGCGGTGTTCAAGTCATCTTGGTCATGAAGACTTATACTTTGGCATCTTAAGTAAGAATCTCCAAGGAGGTGTGGACCCAGGATGGTTGGGTATAAGCCGAAGTGCCCGAAGATGTTTGAACAGCCTACAAAGGATTCACCACTCCTTGCGAGGGGATGTATACCCAAGGCCTATCGTCGGATTGTTACTCGAAGCCTCTGGCCAGAGCATGACATGTTCAGAGTATGAATCTCTTAAATACATGAGAGTAATTAGAATCCGTAGGACGAGAGAACGTTACTTGGGCTAGGTGTGACGTAGTCAGCCTAGTGGGGGGACTGACACACATAGACCATGTCCTGAACCAAGTGGGTATAAGATGGTGAAGGGAATGAGGCACGATTCATTAAAGCTGCTAAAGGGTTTCAGAATAGTTTCTGAGTTTAACCGTTGATCTTTCGATTAATTGGGGATCATGATGTACTACTAGGTGCCACTCATGATCGTTCTATAATTGGTTAATTATAGACGGCCAACATAAATCGAAAGCCTATTTAGTCACACGCACTACGAGTAGTCCGAGGGATTTAAAACGAGTTGAAAATTGGATTTTCCGATCAAGAGAGATAAGCCGAATCTGAATTTTACAGAGACGTATCGGAAGCATAAAATGGCTAAGTCTTTTGAAGACTTATTGAATGAATTAAATGAGTTTAATTCGTCAGATCGTGGCTTGGGTTTGGCCGACCAAAGAGGGTCCCCACCCTCTTTGTTTGGCCGGCCACAATAAGAGGGAAGAACCAAATTGTTTGGTTCAAATTTATAAAATAAACCGCGCGTGGTTTGTCTTATAAAATTATGATTAAAGAAATTTGTATAAAGAAATTTGTATAAAGAAATTTATATAAAGAGATTTATTTATCATGGAAATTAAAATAAACCTTGGAATGGTTTATTTTATTTTATAAAATCAATAATGGATTGATTTACCATGATAAAGAAATTTATATAAAGAAATTTATATAAAGAAATTTCTTTCCATAATAAAAGGGGAGACATGGTTGTTTTTATTATAAATTAAGTTATAATAAAAACTTGGCATAACGGAATAATTCATAGAAAAATTTATAAGATAAATTTCTTATGAAAAATTTATTCCGTTAAGAGGAGACTTGGCGATTAAGAGGCCACTATATAAAGGACCCAAGGAAAGGCTTGGAAATTCATTCGAAATAATCCAAGAGATCAAGGATTTTTGCCTAGCCTCACTCCCTCTCCTTCTCTCCCTCTCCCTCTTCTAGTGCCGCCGGCCCTAGAGCCCTCCCCCTTTGCCGTGAGCTTCCACCACCAAGAAGAAGCAGAAGAAGAAGAAGAAGCGGGCGCGACTCCTTCCTTCCTCCCGGAATCTTGATTCCGTTCTTCGTTTGGTGGTTAGTTTTTCATCTCTCTCTTGGTATTCTTGTCGTGCCTTTGGAGAATCTAGTAGTTCTTGTCGGCACGAAACTCGTGGCTTTGCGAAGTCATCCCTAAGAAAACTCGGCGTGGACGCGAATAGAGGCGGAGCTTCCAAGGGACGCTACGGTTGGATCTCGTCCCTTTCTACAAGTTACGTGAGGTATTAAGTAAATTAGTTTACTTTCTGCAAAATTTTAAATGTATGATCATGTCTCCACAACACAAGGTTGCATGCTAGATACGTTGTTAAAATAATTTGAGAAATTATTTATGCTAAACCTTCCGCTGCACGTAATTAAATTTTAAAATTACGAACCCGTATCCATGTCAACATGCACCCGGTCCCAACATCCTATACTCCATAATGGAGTGTACATAAAATCTAGATCGAAATAAATTAAAATAAGGCAGCTAACATTTGTCATATTTAATTACAATTAAATACAAATGGCCTTGTCAACTCTGAGGATTCAAATATTACAATCACACACACAATCATATACAATCACATAGCCATAATAGTTGGATCTTATGCCTGCAACCAAAAAGTTAACCTTTCGCACATCCTACTATTATCTGGCATAAATCATATATGAAAAGCATGAAAGTAACCGAATCCAAAACACATAAAATCGAAAACCATAGCTTTGATACAAATTGTTGGATTCGGTTGCGAGTTCCTCCCTATATCTACGGATTAAAATTCTATTGATTAGAACTAATCCGCATAGGGAAAAACTTCCCGAACGACCTTTATCATCTTCATGCTTTTCGATCGAGAGATCGCTTGAACAAACTTGTTGTTCAAGCAATCAATCTCCTTTATCGAATAGCAGCGGAATAGAAGATGAAGATTGGATCGTCGGTTCTTGTGTTTGATTCGGGGTCGAAGTAAACAACATGAATACAATTAAACTAGAATGAAAAACAAGATTATATCTCTTGTTTTACCTCTTGATCTTCTATTATATTCCTATCCTCTTCTTGGACATCGTGTAGGCGACGATCTTCCAATAAACAAAGCCACCAACAAGCCCTCTTCTTCTTTCTTCTTGCTTGCACCCCCTTCTCCTTGTGATTGCGCCGCCGGCCAATGGAAGAAGAACACCCTCCTTTGCTTGCCCTAGCCGCATGCCCTAGGGAAGGAGAGAAGAAGAGAAGAAGAAGATGAAGAAGAAAGGTTCTCTCCTTTCTCCACAAGCCCTAGTCGACCCTCCTACTAGTTGGCGTCGTCGGCCTCCAAGAGAGAGAGAGAGAGGGAGAAGAAAAAACCAAGTTAGGGCTTGGTTCATGATGGCTTAAGAGGCTATATATTGGCTATAATAGGGACCATGAGGCGAACTTGGTTTTGGTCTCCTATCGGATCCTCAACCCGACCTGTTAATAATAACCTGCTCCACTAATGGGTTATTATTGAACTACCACACCAACACCATATTAATATATGAGCTCCACCTTATTATGTGTATATTATCTCCCCGTATTTAAGATATCGCATGCCCATTAATTAATTAAATTACTGACAATTTAATTAATTAATATCTAACTCCAAGAGTAGTACCACTCGTTATTATCATGTCGGATCAAGTTCACCTATAGTATTTACATGATAATCTTTATGAGCTCCTCAAGGGGACATTATGATCCTAAAATAATTAGGACATGATTTCCTTCTATAATCAACGATATATCATATAAATAATATTATTTCCAAATTTACCAGGCCTATTTATTTAACGAATAAATCTCACCCATTAGTAAATTAAATAAATAAATATTAATTACATGTGTTCGTTATTATATCAGGATTAAGAGCATGTACACCCATCATAACCTGAGGTCTTGTTCTATTATATAGTCGGTATAAATCGAATCACCTCATATCGGTCCTGCTCAATACACACAAAGTGCACTAGTGTAATTTTATAGTCAAGATAGACTAATACCAAATTACACTACAATCATTCCAATGGTTTGTCCAAATCCATCTCGGTTGTGAGCCACTACTTATACTTCACAAGGAACTGATAACATGAACTTCTGTGTGACACCACACACCATGTTATCTACAATGTGAAGTAACAGACAATTGCATATATATAACAAATATAAAATGCAAACACATGACCATTGAGATTCTTATTCCAAAATAGATGTTCATACAAAAGCTAAGCTTATAGTATACATCCTAACAGAATGGACAGGCAATCACGTTGACATGGGAAGAGTTAGACCGCCTAATCGCCGACACTATTCTGTTGGTGCCGGAAGCACCAGATCGAACCTTGTTTTGATAAATGACAAAGGGTTCAAGTTAAGCTGGTTTGCTTGTACTGATGAACTTGTGAAGTTTGCAGGAAAGTCATAGGTAAGCTAGGCACGAAGTCTTAACTTATAGGGTTGAGCAAGAAGTCCTGGTCGGGGATCGAGCAACGAAGACTTAGTTAGTTAGTGAACTCGAGCACGAAGTCTTGGTCCGGGGGACCGAGCAGAAGACTTTGCCGAGCAGGGATTGCGGACTGGAGTCGAGACGCGTCAAGGACAAATGTCGTCGAGTTCCGAGTTCTCGGAGGCCGAGCAAATGTCCAGCCAGAGGTTCCGAATGGCAGTAGGTGCACTCTCCTGAGAGGAGTAGGTGAGGGTGCGTTCCTCGAGAGGGAACAATAGGTGTTGGTCCAACCTAGGATTTCTAGTGAAATCTAAAAGTCAGGACCAAGACAACACTGGCTGTAAATCCATACTTGCATTTATTTTATTTGTATTAATGCATGGAATTAACCCTTCTTGTTGTAGAAAAGTTGAACCAGTTGGACTAGGGCGCCTGAATGGGACTTAGGCCCCTAGGAGTTGGCAGCGGCTGGCTGAGCTGGCACAACGGTCAAACTTACATGGCGAGTGCTGAGTGGAGGAGCCACGTCGCCACTCAGGCGCCGGAAAGGGACTAGGGCTCCTGAGCCAGGATAGTGTTGGGACCGGGTGTATGTTGACAAGGATACGAGTTCGTAAAATTTAAAATTTTTACGTGCACCGGAAGAGTTTGCATAAAATAATTTTCTAAATTATTTTAACTTCGTATCAGCATGCAACCTTATAGTGTGTTGACATAATCATAAAATAAAACTTTGCGGAAAAGTAAACTAATTTACTTTATACCTTTCGTAACTCGAAGAAAGGGACGAGATCCAACTGTAGCGTCCCTTGGAAGCTCCGCCTCTATTCGCGTCCACGCCGAGTTCTCTTCGGGATGACTTCGCAAAGTTACGATTTTTGTGCCGACGAGAACTACTAGATTCTCTATGGGCACAACTTAGAAGATCAAGAGAAAAATTAGGAAACTAACCAACGAAGTAACGGAATCGAATTCCGAGAAGAGAGGAGTCGCTATCCGCTTCTTCTTCTTCTTGTTCGGGTTCTCCTTCTTCTTGAAGCTCACGGCAACACCTTCTAATGGAGGAGTTGCGCCGGCCCTAGATGGAGGATGAAGCTTCAAGGTGTGCCGGCCCTAATTCACCAAGTGAGCGCCGACCCTAGGCAAGAGAGGGAGAAGGAGAAGAGAAGAGAAGAGAGAGAGGGAGAGCTCTTATTCAATTACTTGATTGATTAGGAATAAGGGCTTGCCTTTGGTTCCTTTATATAGTAGCAACTCCTTTGCTAAGTCTCCCTCTAAACCGAATTAACGGAATTAACGGAATTAGTTATAAGAAATTTATCTTATAAATTCTCTTATTAATTATTCCGTTTAAGCCGAGTCTTATTATAACTAATTTATAATAAAACAAATTCTTCTTCTCTTTAAATTATGGAATAAATTTTATAAGAAATTTATAAACTTTCTTATTATGGAAAAATCAATTCTTAATTGATTTTATAAAATTAAAATAAACCAATTCATGGATTATTTTAACTTCCATAAAAAGAATAAATTTCTAGAAATTTATTTATATAAATTTCTTTATACAAATTTATTTATCCATAATTTATAAAACAAATCACACTAGATTTATTTTATTAATTTAACCAAATAAATTGATTTAATTCCCTTTAATGGCCGGCCACCACAAGGAGGGTTAGCACCCTCTTTGGCCGGCCAAACCAACCCGAACCGGTCGCGAATTAAACTCATTTAATTCGCCCAATAAGCCTTCAAAAGACTTAGTCATTTTTAGCTTCCATTGCGCCTCTGATTAACTCAGATTCGACTTAATTCTCTTGATCGGAAAATCCAATTTTCAACTCATTTTAAATCCCTCGGATTACTCGTAGTGCGTGTGACTAAATAGGCTTTCGATTTATGTTGGCCGTCTATAATTAACTAATTATAGAACGATCATGAGTGGCACCTAGTAGTACATCATGATCCCCAATTAATCGAAAGATCAACGGTTTGATCTCAGAAGAAATTATTCTGAAACCCTTCAGCAGCTCTAATGAATCGTGCCCCATTCCCTTCACCACCTTATACCCACTTGGTTCAGGACACGGTCTATGGTGTCAGTCCCCACTAGGCTGACTACGTCACACCTAGCCCAAGTAGTGTCTTTCTCGTCCTTTGGATTTCTAATTACTCTCATGTATTTAAGAGACTCGCACTCTAAACATGATATACTCTGGCCAGAGGTTTTGAGTAACAATCCGACGATAGGCCTGGGTATACAACTCCTCGCAAGGAGTGGTGAATCCTTTGTAGGCTGTTCAAACATCTTCGGGCACTTCGGCTTATACCCAATCATCCTGGGTCCACACCTCCTTGGAGATGCTTGCTTAAGATGTTAAAGTATAGGTCTCCATAACCAAGATGACTTGAACACCGCAAGTCAAAGGAACATCGCACTTAAGCTGCAGTAAGAACTTCATTGACATATCTACATGTAGATTCCCATATGAAGTCTCACAGCTAGTCACTCCAATGAACTAGTTCCCTTAACTAGCATCCATGTTTATCTCCGGACATCCCAATGTCACCAGCCAGTGAGAATCAGCTGATTAGAGAATAACCCATGCTAGTCTCAACAGAATTGATAGTGTCCGTTTTTATCAATTCATCGACTATGGATAATTTCAATACTTCACAATTGCACATGTAGAGATAATCACTAGTTGTGATCCCATCACAAATTCTCTTATGCTGTGAATTATATTGCGGACATTCAGTAGATGAGTTTAAGATCCCAATCAAACACATAAAACATGTATACTCAAATAGTGAATTATCATTTATTAATATAAATGTTTACATCATAAGGCGATTGCCTTAGGACACTTCTCTCATATCACTAACAAACTCCCACTTGGCCTAATGCCAATCGCTACGGTATCCAATACCACAGGCTCTAACATGACCCTCAAACTTGTTTTGAGACAAGGCCTTAGTTAAAGGATCCGCTATATTCCTTTCAGTGGGAACTCTCTCAATTTGTATGTCATTCCTACTTATAATCTCTCTGATCAGCTGATAGCGTCGAAGCACGTGTTTGGATCGCTAATGAGACCTTGGTTCCTTCGCTTGTGCAATAGCTCCATTGTTGTCGCAGTATACCGGCACTGCTTCATCAATGGTTGGAACCACGCCAAGTTCGGAGACAAACTTCTTGATCCAGACTGCTTCCTTTGCTGCTTCCGAAGCTGCGATATATTCCGCTTCCGTGGTAGAATCCGCTACGGTGTCTTGTTTGGAACTCTTCCAACTTACTGCGCCTCCATTCAAAGTAAATACATATCCAGACTGCGATTTGGAGTCATCCTTATCTGTCTGGAAACTGGCATCTGTATACCCACGTATTATCAAATCTCCTTCTCTATATATTAGAAATACATCCTTAGTTCTTCTTAAGTACTTAAGGATTGTCTTAACAGCCGCCCAATGATCTATTCCTGGATCAGACTGGTATCTGCTCGTGACGCTCAGAGCATACGATACATCGGGCCTAGTACACAACATAGCATACATGATAGATCCTATTGCGGATGCATAGGGAATCTTATTCATGCTAATCCTCTCGTCTTCTCTGCGCGGACACATAGACTTCAAAAGGTTGATCCCATGCCTGATGGGAAGGTAACCTTTCTTGGATTCTGACATGCTAAACCTTTTTAGCACTCGGTCTATATATGTAGACTGCGAAAGACTAAGCAACCATTTTGATCTATCTCTATAGATTCTAATCCCAAGGATATAGGTTGCTTCTCCCAGGTCTTTCATGGAGAAAGTTTTGGACAACCAAATTTTAACTGTCTGTAAAACTGATATATCGTTTCCTATAAGTAAGATGTCATCGACATATAATACTAGGAATACGACTGCACTCTCACTAACCTTCTTGTACACACAAGGTTCGTCAGGATTTTGTGAGAAATCAAACTCTTTGATTGTCTCATCAAAACGGATGTTCCAGCTCCTGGATGCTTGCTTCAGTCCATATATGGATCGCCGAAGCTTGCAAATTTTGGTTTTGTCAACCGATGTGAAACCTTTAGGTTGTATCATGTATACATCCTCAAGCAAGTTTCCATTAAGGAAAGCTGTTTTCACATCCATTTACCATATCTCATAATCATAATGAGCTGCTATGGCCAGGAGCATCCGAATGGATTTAAGCATAATTACCTTCCATGTCGATTTTCTTCTTGAAAATCCACTTGCACCCTATGGGCTTAATCCCTTCGGGTGGGTTAACCAAGTCCCATACTTGATTTTCGTACATGGAATCCATTTCCGACTTCATGGCTTCAAGCCATTTGTCCCTTTCTGAACTTTTCAGAACATCTTCATAACTGATAGGTTCATCATCGCCAATGAGCAACACGTCGTTCGATTCACTTACGAGAAATCCGTATCTCTCTGGAATGTTGCGTGTCCTATCAGACCTACGAAGAGGTGGTGTAGTTTTAGGTTTAACTGATAGCTCATCACTATGAGGTATTGGTTGTGGGTCTAGACTAGGTGTCTCTGTAATGTCTATTGGAGTTTCTTGAACTTCATCAAGTTCAATCCCACTCCCACTGTTTTCTTGTAAAAGAAATTCTTTTTCTAGAAATACAACATGCCTTAAAACAAACACCTTTTGCTCCAAGGGATGATAGAATTGGTAACCCTTCGTTTCCTTAGGATATCCAATAAATAGACATTTATCAGACTTAGCATCCAATTTGTCTGATATAACCCGCTTCACATAAGCAGGACAACCCCATATCTTAAGGTGAGTTAAGTGAGGTTTCTTACTATTCCAAATCTCATATGGAGTAGTAGAGACTACCTTGGTCGGGACTCTGTTTAGCAAGTAAACAGCTGTCTTAAGTGCATAGCCCCGAAAGGATTTTGGAAGAGTTGCATGATTCATCATAGACCTAACCATGTCCATCAAGGTTCGGTTTCGCCTCTCAGATACACCATTATGCTGTGGTGTATATGGCGGAGTCCATTGGGACAATATCCCATTGTCCCTAAGATAATCTTGAAACTCTTGACTTAAGTATTCACCACCCCGATCGGATCGAAGTATTTTAATACTTTTGCCAAGCTGTTTCTCTACTTCATTTCTGAACTCTTTGATTTTCTCAAAGGCTTCAGATTTGTGTTTCATTAAGAACACATACCCGAATCGAGAGTGATCATCGATAAAGGTGATGAAGTAGCTATAGCCTCCTTGTGCTAGAGTTGACATTGGTCCACATACATCGGTATGTATTAGACCAAGCAATTCTCCCACTGGATTACCTTTTCCGGAAAAGGGTAATTTGGTCATCTTGCCTTTTAAGCATGATTCGCATGTATCAAATGAACCGGGTTCAAATGATTCCAAAATTCCACATCGGTGTAATTCGGTCATGCGTTTCTTACTTATATGGCCAAGACGACAGTGCCACGTGTAGGAGTCTATTCGATTATCTATTCGAGCACGTTTGTTGCTAACTTCGATATTGAAAACGTCATTGGATAAATCTAACGTGTAGATGCCATTGCACAAAGTTCCATTCCCATAAAGAACGCCTTTTAAAGTTATGTAACAACAATTGTTACTAAAAGTTAAATGATAACCTTTTTCATTCAAACATGAAATAGATACAACGTTCTTTATTAATGAAGGAACAAAATAACAATTATCCAATTCTAAGACACGTCCAGTGGGGAGCTTTAGCAAATAGGTTCCGATGGCAACAGCAGCAATCTTTGCTCCATTTCCAACTCGCATATTTGCTTCTCCTTTGACAAGTCTTCTTCTATTCTTTAGCCTCAGTATGTCATTACATATATGTGAGCTACACCCAGTATCAAGTACCCAAGTGTTTGAGGAAATAGAGTGACATTCAATAACGAAGATACTTGAAGAGGATGGGGGATCGGATGCCTTCTCTTTCAAGGACTCAAGATAAATCTTGCAGTTTCTTCGCAAGTGACCCTCCTTGCCACAGTGATGGCAAGTGCCTTTTTAGGGTATTTTCAGTCTTTTTGGCCCTTTTCTCCTTTCCCTTATTCTGTTCTTTAGCCTTTCTCTTAGAACCTTTCTTCGAGGAACCAACTAACAGTACCGTCTTTAGATCCTGCTTTACAGAAGGCTCTACAGTCTTCAGCAGGTTGAGCAACTCAGGAATGGTGGTCTCTAGTTTGTTCATCCGATAGTTCATCACAAATTGTGAATAACTTTTGGGCAAACAATTCAGAATTAAGTCAATACTTAGTTCATGATCCATTGTAAAAGCGAGTGTGCTCAGTCGCTCAATGTACCCCAACATCTTTAACACAAACTGTGAGGCAGAAGTGTCTTCCTGCATCTTAGTGGTAAAGAGGAGTCTGGAGACTTCGAACCTTTCGGATCTCGCCTGCTCTTCAATCAACTCATGAAGATGGAAGATGATGGTATAAGCATCCATATGCTCATGCTGCTTTTGCAGCTCAGGTACCATAGAGGCTAGCATAATGCAACTCGCAAGTTCAGAATCGGTCACATGTTTCTGATAGGCCAATAATTGGTCTGGAGTTGCATTCTCTGGAGGATGGTTGGGAAGTTGATTTTCAAGGACATAAGCAAGCTTCTCTGCCTTGAGGACTATCCTCAGGTTTCGAAGCCAGTCCATGAAGTTTGGCTCAGTCAGTTTGTTGGTGTCCAAAATGGAACGCAAGTTTAGAGAAGACATGATCGAGTGATTATCCTAGAAATACAAATTGAGTTTATGTGAGAAGATTGATTAAAGAATGTATCAACATACATTAATAAAATCCTATTTATTTTTCAAATTGAATAACCCTTTTTATCAATTCGGGAGATCGTAGGAACATCTCCAAATAGGTTGATATCCAACCATAGATAAGAACAACCATGACTGTGGCCATCAAGTTTTTCTTAGCTATGAAGGTAGGTAATTACACCGATTACATATCACATATATGTAACTATCACTTTATGCTATCAACTAATTGAATATTTGCATAAATCATTGGGTTGTTAACTCATTAACAAGTATGTAACATTTTACATAGCACCCAACTGCACCTCTCTTTACATCGACCTTGGCTGTGGCACAACAAATCGATGCTCCAAGCTTAAGGCTGACCCATTAATCAAGAAATAGTTTTAATATGGTTGGAGCTCATTCAACCGTTTAGTTAGGCTTGGATGTGTCCAACAACCAAAACTAAGGATTGACCTCTGACTCCAACTATATTATTCATAAACTAATTCCATGGTTTGAACATGTTGAGGTTCAAGCTGGGCATGGATGTGTCCATCAACCCAAACGAGAAACAAAACTCCGATTCTAACCATATTAATGGAAGGTGTTGGCCTTAATATTTTGTAAGGGGTTTTGGGTCTCATCTTTTCTAAGCACATTCATGACATATGTCATGACTAACGTTTTCCTCAATAAAGTATGTATGTGACTTAAGTTATCAAGTCTCATTAATTGAATTAGGAACCGGATTTCCTAATTCTAATCTCATACTTTAATAAAGGAATTGTTTTGGGAAACAATTTCCTAAATTGTCATAATCAATTTCGAAAATAATATGTTCAAGACTTTGATTTCTCTAAATCAAAACTTATTAAATTAAGGGATAATTCCCTTAATTCAACCACATATTATTTTCATGAAAATCTCATTTAAGAAACTCTATAGGAAACCATTTTCCTAATTAATTTTGGAGACAACAATATGTAAGAGCGCTCGGGGATGCCTTACTGTGAGTAGCCAAAGTTCCTACCAGCTTGTGGCGTCGAGGATGCCCAAGTTGTGTAGACCTGGCCATGGTGCTGAGGATACCCGACACGGAGCAGCCGAAGTTCCTATCAGCTTATGGTGTCGAGGATGCCCAAGTTGTGTAGACCTGGCCATGATGTAAAGGATGTCGGGCCGAGAGCAATCTAAGTTTCCTACCATCTCCTAGTGTCACGGATGCTCAAGCTATGTAGACCTGGCCATGGTGCTGAGGATGCCTGGCCGGGAGCAACCGATGTTCCTACCAGCTTGTGGCATCAAGGATGCCCAATCTGTGTAGACCTGACCGGGGTTCTGAGGATGCCCCGTCGGGAGCAGCCGAAGTTCCTACTGTTGGATCGAGAGAACCGATAGAGGGGGGGTGAATATCAGAAAATGTTCGGATTTGAGATAGAGAAGTTGCACAGCGAAAGATTAAAACAAAACATGCAAACACAGAGATTTTTACTTGGTTCGGAGCCTAGGTCGACTCCTACTCCAATGCCCACGGTCGTTGACCGTTTACTGCGGGCAATACTATAATCGCGCAATAACAGTTTACAGTATTGAATTACAAATGTAGCAAGTTAAACTTTTAAAACAAAAAGCTCTTCTTTTACCGACGTCCGATGTAGGTTGTCTTTTTTCGGTGCAGCGGAACGTCGTCGGCTTGAGTTGGGAGGTTTCCGGAGCGAGGCGTGAGAGCAGAAGAGCGTAGAAGTGTTGAATCAAGTGTTGCTTTGAGCCTTGGGGTCGAGGGCCCTTTATATAGCCCTGGGGGCGCCCGGAACGTCGGGGGCGCCCCCCCCCCACGTGTCAGTTGAGCCGGTAGTTGCTCGGTCAGCTTCTGATTCCTTTACATTCGGGATCAGCTTTGACCGGGGCGCCCGGAGCGCTCGGGGCGCCCGTATTGACCGGGTCAAACTTTCATCTGTTGGCTTCGAGGGGAGCTGCTTCGGTAGTTGGCGCTGGGGGCGCCCGGGAGCAGCGGGGGCGCCCGGGAGCACGGGGGCGCCCCGCCCAGTAGCTGTTCGAAGCCTTCCTTACTTACATTGTTTTGTATGCACCTTAGGGGCGCCCGGGACACTCCGGGCGCCCTACTCAGCCACTGCCTCACTCCTTTGAGGCTCTCTTAGCAGCAGACACTCGTTCCTTTGGTCCTGCATCCAGGGTTAGTCCAAAACAACATAAAATAATAATGTGTTAGTTTATACTGCCTTAGCTGTCTTGGTTCTGACTTTGGGCCTCTGAAATGGAGCCCTAGGTCGAACCGACGCCTACTATTCCCTCGACGGGGAACGCGTCCTCACCTACTCCTCTCGGGAGAATGTACCTGATGCCAACCGCTCCTCTGGTTGGACTTTTGCCTAGTGGTTCTTCGCTAGGTCTTGAGTACCCAGCTGCCCTTCGCCTGGTGCCTAGCAGTCCTTCGCTAGGGCTTTGTATCCTGGCATTCCTTCTCCTGGTGCCTAGCAGTCCTTCGCTAGGGCTTTGTTTCCTGGCAACCCTTCGCCAGGTGCCTAGCAGCCCTTCACTAGGACTTTGTTTCATGGCAGCCCTTCGCCAGGTGCCTAGCAGCCCTTCGCTAGGACTTTGTTTCCTAGCAGCCCTTCGCCAGGTGCCTAGCAGCCCTTCGCCAGGTGCCTAACAGAATAATTGTAGAGTTGAAAAAAATTTTATTTCTCATACTCCTCCTAAATACTTGTGTTATAAACCACTTAACATACTTAACTTTGACCTTTCCTCCCCCTTTGACATATATCAAAAGCAATACATGGGCGAACAAGGTAAAAATTAAAAACTTTGCAAATCTACATTTTGTTAAACAACTTTTACTTACAAGGCTTTGCAAAATTTAGGCAAAATTTTGAAGTCAACTTTCCAAAAAGAGTTTAATTTTGAGAATTGGGAAAATTTTGTTTTTAAAATAATTTGCTCACTTAGACGAATACTTTGTGTATTTTGAAAAACAAAATTTGTAAAACATCTAAACAAGTTTTTCACCAAAAAAAACTCTACTTAGAAATATTTGCAAAAAGATGCTCTTAGAAATTTTTGAAAGCACACTTAGAAATTCAACTTTGCTTTTTGAATAAGAGAAAGCTTTTGAAAAACATTTTGATTTTTAACAATTTGAGTTTTTTCTTTCCTTAGCTGTTTATTAATTAAGAAATATATTTTGAAAGAAGTCTTAAGAAAAAATTATGTATCAGAGCCTATAAGTTTTGAAAACATAAAAGTACTTAGTATAACTGTTGAAAGCCTAGCAAAAAGCTTAAATTTCACCAACAAAGCTCCACTTTGAAAGGTATTGTGCAATTTTAAAAAAATTTGTATTTATAGGCAAATCTTTAGAAAATTCACGTACTTAGAATACTATTGCCTTAGAAAAGTATTAGTACTTTTGAAAGATATTATGAAACTTTGAAAACATAATATTTTACTTGACTAGGTTTCTTTTCCAGTCTGACACAATCCTAGGAAACCTTGTTGACTACAAGGACATTTTCCTAAGTGTCCTGGAAATTTCTCCAACCCAAGTAAATATTATAAAAGTAACTTCATAAGTGACAAGAATTTTGAAAAATAAAATAATAGTATTTTGGAACAAAAATTATTTAAGTTTTCAAAAGGATTTTAAACTTGCAGTGCATGAAAACATATAATTTTAAAAAGATGTTCAATAATTCTTTTAATTTAATCTCCCCCTAAGCTTGACCCAGTCCTAGGAAGCTTGTTGACTACAAGCGATCTTCCTCTGAGTTTTAGGGTTTGATTTAAATTATAAGAATTATCTAATAACTTCAAAACAAATAATTACAAAAAAAATTCAGAAATTCTTTTGACTCAAATTCCCCCTAAATTTGACACATCCTAGGAGTCCTTGTAGATCATGAAGTGGACCTTCCTCTTTGTCTTTAAGGTTTATTAAAATCAAAAGAATAATTTTGAACAATCTTCTGAGTATGATAACTTTCAAGATAAATTTTTGAAAACATAACTTGAAATGATAGCACAGTTTTTGAAAATCATGATGGTAATTTTTCAACGAGATAGTAATATCGAGGGTTTTTGAATAAGTTTTAAAGCATAAGGTTTTTGAAACATTTGAATTTTTCAAAAAAAAATTAAGAAGAACTCTCCCTGTATCCGACACAGTTTGTCTTTTATCTAAGTTCCTTAAGGGACTTCAGTGTTGACCAGGTTTGACTATATGGACTAGAGTTGACTATTTTGACTAAATCAGAATAAGCCCTAGACTCTATTTATTGTGATATTTGACAAAAAAATGTGATAAATGAAAAAGTAGGGTACAGTATAATAAATTAAAAATTAGAGGTAAGTTTGAATAATTTTTGCAAACTTTTTTTTTTAAAAGGATAGTGAATCATGCTTTTAGGTCCTAGATGTCTCACCCGGTTCTACGTGGTCAAACATGTTAATCTTATGGGTTGTGTGAGACAAATATTTGATTTTAACAAAAAAAATGGTTAATTTTGAAACATTAAACCTTAGTTTTAAAAAAAAAATGATTTTTGAGGATTTTGAAATTAATTAGAATTTTAACTTTGAATTTTAAAAGTTAGTTAAATTAAATTTGAATGTTAAAAGTCAGATGAATTAAATTTGAATTTTAAAAGTCAGATGAATTAAATTTGAATTTGATTGAATTAAATTAAATTTATTAAGATTTAATTGAATTTAATTGATTTAATTAAGATTTAATTGAATTTAATTGATTTAATTATGATTTAATTGAATTAATTAAGATTTGATTTTGATTTAATTAAATTTGATTTTGATTAATCTGAATTAGTTGGTTGGGTTGGACTCAACTTTTAGGTCCTAAGCATCTCACCCATTTCTAAGTGACAAAACAGGATATCCTTAACTGTTTTGTGAGATGCATATTTTAATAGAATGATTAATTTTGAAAAGTTAAATTAATTTTTAAACCCAATTTAAATTTATTTTGAAAAGAGATATTTGGATCTAAAATTAACTGAAAATTTGTGTTATATTCGAATTTAACAAAGAGTAAATTGAATTTGAATTTCAAAAATTGGCTTCCAGGTCTTGGCGAGGCACAATGCCTTCTTTGGCCGTAGCCTTATTGGATCATCAACCCTTTCCTAGACAAAGCCTTTTAGTGAAATTTCATCTTCAAAATTACTTTTTGGTAAATTCTGGTCTAACTAGTTTGGGTCTTGGATCGGTAGCTTAGGCTAGTTTCACCAGTCTAAAGAGACCAAGTAGTGTATACTTGACCTTATTAGAAAAGGCTTCCCTAACGTACTATCATCTCACCTCCACCCAATACTATGTTGTTCAAATTTCAGTTAAGTTGGTTCAGTCCTTATACTAGCCAATCCTATTTCTAAGCAACAAAAAAAAATAAAATAAAAAGCAACACACAATTAAAGCAAACAAGACAAAAATGATCTAAGTTACATCATAATCAAAATAAAACTCTGGGTTTTTAAAATTAGCATGATTGTGAATTAAGTTTTCTAACGTATTGACCTTAACTAATTTATACGAGTTAATCATGTTATTCAAGGTAAATATTGGATTTTTAAATACTGTAAATTTACCTTTTGATTCCCGGTTGGGAATCTCCCCCTTGATTCTAGCCATCTTTCATTTGCTTGATTGTTTCTTCAGTATTTTGTAGTGGTCGCGAGTCAACCGGACCAGTTTGGGTCGATCTCCTCCATTGTCTTCTGATTTCGAGTCTGAGTCAGACTCAGGTACTAGTTGAAGCTCCTTCTTTGGTGGTTCTTTAGGATTTTTCCCTGCACAAGAATTTACACCTTCTCGACCATTACAGTATCTATCTGATTATTTAATTCTAATTTTGAAAAGAATTCAAAATCGGTTACCGTCTCAGTCAATTCGTCGTCTGATTCTGGTTCGACTTTGGATTCGGGTTCAGACTCTGACTCGGCTGTTTGTGCTTGGACCGAAAGGGCAAGATAATTTACCTGATCTTCTTCTTCATCTGAGATCTCTTGATGAAGGTCAATCAGTTTTTCCCAGATTTCTCTAGCACAACTGAAGGATCCGACCCGCTTCAATTCTTCATTGGTTAGGCCACATTGTAGGATTGCAGTAGCCCTTGCATCTGTCTCGATCTTCCTCAGTGTTGGTTCATCCAGTTTGTCCCAAGTGATCGATGTTCCTTCTTCTGTGGGGAGGGAGAACCCTGTTTGAATAATCATCCATATGTCCATATAGGCCTTCAGATGGAACTCCATTTGACTTCTCCAATAATTGAAGTTCTCACCGGAGAATAGCAGTGGACGGACACTGTTCCACTCTTGGTTGGCCATTTAGTTTAAACTCGACGTCCGAAAAAAGAAAAAAATAGAAGTGTACCAAGACTTGGTCTTGGATTAGTAGTGCGGGAGAAAAAAAATAGCCCAACAAGTATTGCACGAATTTCGAGGCAGAATAATAAAAAAAATTTGAGACAAATTTTTAAGAAATGAATATTCTGATTAATAAAAATATAGGAGTTAAAGATATTGCATAAATTGAGGTAGCACGAATTTCGAAAAAAATATATTAAAATAATAAAAAAAAGTTTATGTCAAATTTTCAAAAACTGATCATTTTATCAATTCTAACTTATGGTGAAAATTTGAAAATTTAAAATTGAAAAAGGCATAAGAATATTTTAAATCCACCCACAGATATTATTTATTTGAAAATAAAAAGAGGAAAAAATCGAGTGGTGTTGATTAACTAAAAAGAAAAGAAATAAAATAAAAAAATTTCGTAAATTCGAAAAACTCCCAAATTGGTGGTTGCACCAAATTTGAGCTTCCCCGCTCTGATACCACTTGTTGGATCGAGAGAACCGATAGAGGGAGGGTGAATATCGGAAAACGTTTGGATTTGAGATAGAGAAGTTGCACAGCGGAAGATTAAAACAAAACACGCAAACACAGAGATTTTTACTTGGTTCAGAGCCTAGGTCGACTCCTACTCCAAGGCCCACGGTCGTTGACCGTTTACTGCGGGCAATACTATAATCACGCAATAACAGTTTACAGTATTGAATTACAAATGTTGCAAGTTAAACTTTTAAAACAAAAAGCTCTTCTTTTACCAACGTCTGATGTAGGTTGTCTTTTTTCGGAGCAGCGGGACGTCGTCGGCTCGAGTTGGGAGGTTTCTGGAGCGAGGCGTGAGAGCAGAAGAGCGTAAAAGCATTGAATCAAGTGTTGCATTGAGCCTTGGGGTCGAGGGCCCTTTATATAGCCCTGGGGGCGCCCGGAACGTCGGGGGCGCCCCCCACCTGTCAGTTGATCCGGTAGTTGCTCGGTCAGCTTCTGATCCCTTTACATTCGGGATCAACTTTGACCGGGGCGCCCGGAGCGCTCGGGGCGCCCGTATTGACCGGGTCAAACTTTCATCTGTTGGCATCGAGGGGAGCTGCTTCGGTAGTTGGCGCTGGGGGCGACCAGAGCGCTCGGGGCGCCCGGGAGCACGGGGGTGCCCCGCCCACCAGCTGTTCGAAGCCTTCCTTACTTACATTGTTTTGTATGCACCTTGGGGGCGCCAGGGACACTCCGGGCGCCCTACTCACTGCCTCACTCCTTTGAGTCTCTCTGAGCTGCAGACACTCGTTCCTTTGGTCCTGCATCCAGGGTTAGTCCAAAACAACATAAAATAATAATGTATTAGTTTATACTGCCTTAGCTATCTTGGTTCTGACTTTGGGCCTCCAAAATGGAGCCCTAGGTCGAACCGACGCCTACTGTTCCCTCGACGGGGAACGCGTCCTCACCTACTCCTCTCGGGAGAATGTACCTGATGCCAACCGCTCCTCTGGTTGGACTTTTGCCTAGCGGTTCTTCGCCAGGTCTTGAGTACCCAGCTGCCCTTCGCCTGGTGCCTAGCAGTCCTTCGCTAGGGCTTTGTATCCTGGCATTCCTTCGCCTGGTGCCTAGCAGTCCTTCACTAGGGCTTTGTTTCCTGGCAACCCTTCGCCAGGTGCCTAGCAGCCCTTCGCTAGGACTTTGTTTCCTGGCAGCCCTTCGCCAGGTGCCTAGCAAGCCTTCGCTAGGACTTTGTTTCCTGGCAGCCCTTCGCCAGGTGCCTAGCATCCCTTCGCTAGGATTTTTCCTGCACACTTGAGTAACATTGTTAGATCACCAATAAACTTAACATTGAATCCTTTGCCAATATCAAAACAAGGTTCGATATGGTGCTTCCTGCACCAACACCTACTAGTTTGTGGCATCGAGGATGCCCAAGCTGTATAGACTTAGCCGTGGCATTTGGGATGCCCGGCCGGGAGCAGTCGAAGTTCCTACCAGCTTGTGGCACTGAGGATGCTTAAGCTGTGTAGATTGGTCATGGTGTTGAGGATGCCCAACCGGGAGTAGCCGAAGTTCCTATTAGCTTGTGGCGTCGAGAATGCCCAAGCTATGTAGACTTGTCCGTGGTGCTGAGGATGTCCGACAAGGAGCAACTGAAGTTCCTACCAGCTTGTAGCACCAAGGATGCCCAAGCTATGTAGACCTGATGCCCGGCCGGGAGCAGCGGAAATCCTACCAGCTTGTGGTGCCGAAAATGCCCAAGCTTTGTCGATATGGCCGTGGTGCTGAGGATACCAGGCCAGGAGCAAGCAAAATTCCTGCCAACTCACAGTTGCCGAGAGCACTCAAGAGACTCAACCTCCCTGGCTCAAAAACAAAGTAGTCGACATGGATTCGGTACTCGACGGGGAGGGAGTTAGGACTGCCATTGGATTGGCACCGATTCCCCAGGAAATAAGCAATAGGGAGGGCAACAACTAAAAGACCTTGTGGGAAATCACATTTCCCTGAGGACCAAGGCAACATTCAAAACATATCACACAAGGTAAATACAAAAGGCAAAAGACAAAACACGATACACAAGGCAAGTTATATTTGCTCAGAAGTTAAAACACTAACATAGGGTTTAGAAACATAAACACTCTGGAAGCCTACTGACAACAAAATGATAAATTAGATTAAATTAAAACTCCTTGTCTTCTGCAGACAGTTCCTCCCAAGCTTGGCCAATACTGAGGAATTTCAGGTCGACACCTGGCTTCAGTACGTCGGCTCTCTGGATTTGCTAAACCGCTCCGTTGAAGCCTTACATGAGCCGCATCAGAACTTTGGCAGCTAGGATGTTGTTGAACTCCTTAGTCTGAAGGAACTTGGCCTTGAAAACAGCTTCTATCTTGAGCTGATGGGCTTCCTCACTCGTTTTATAATGTTCAAGCTCCTTGAGGGCTTGATCCCGTTCAGTCTTCATCTTCTCTGCGTCAGCTAGTGTCCGATCTCGAGTAGCAAGGGCTTCTTCATGTTGTTCCTGGGTCGTAGATAGGAGGGACTTAGCTCGGTAGATGGTCTCCTGTTGGTTAGATATATGAGCAGCGAAATCCGGTAGACTCATCTCGTCCTTGACTATTTTGTTCCTTTGCACCTTGATCTGGCCACTGAGTTCCTCCTTGGATGATTCAAGGAGGTGAATGCCCTCCTGTAATTTGTCCCCTTGGGTTTAAAGTTGCTCCTTGTCACGAGTCAATTGAATCACCTATGCCGAAAGAGATTTGACTCTCTCTGTCACCAGGAATTTCCAGTGTCGGATGTTGTTCAGATTTGATTCTAGAGCCTGAGAGTTGTCCACGGAATGCTCGAGCTTAGCACAGAGGTCTTTGGTGACCTCGACCTTCATCTGACCCTCCTGTTGAACTCTGCAGATCTGAGCTTAGCCACCTTTTGTTGTGGGCTTCCATCTCACGCTCGGGAAGCATCCGGTGACCGAGGATCAGGCACTCGGATGTGACCTAATTAGAAAAGCAATGAGATTCAATTCAAAGGTAAGAAGAAAGGATAGGTGAATATTGTTCCTTTAAGAGAGACTTATATGTTGGTGCAGACATCACCCAAGTCGAATCTGGGTTTTGATAATGGCAAAGGGTTCAAAAGTTAAGATGTTATGATTATCTAACATGTTACTTGAGTATGCAGATTGAAGTCCTAGCAAAGGACTGCTAGGCACCTATCGAAGGACTGCTAGGCAACGAAACCCTAAGACCTGGCGAAGGACTGCTGGGCACCTAGCGAAGGGCTGCTAGGAGTCGAAGACCTAGTGAAGGACTGCTAGGCACCAGGCAAAGGACTGCTTGGTACTGAAGACCTGGCGAAGGATTGCTAGGCACCAGGCAAAGGACAGCTTGGTACCGAAGTCCTGGCGAAGGATTGCTAGGCATCAGGCGAAGGACAGCTTGGTATCGAAGACCTGGCGAAGGACTGCTAGGCACTAGGCGAAGGAAAGCTTGGTACCGAAGACCTAGCGAAGGATTTCTGGGCACCTGGCGAAGGACTGCTGGGCAAAAGTCCAACCGGAGGAGCCGGTTGGCAACAGGTAAATTCTCCTGAGAGGAGTAGGTGAGGACCAAGACAGCTACGGCTGTAAAATTCACTAACATACTTGCTTTATCATGTTTGGTACTAACCCTAGATGCAGGACCGAAGGAACGAGTTTCTGCAGCTCAGAACGCCTCAAAGGAGAGGGGCAGCAGCTAGGTTAGGCGCCCGGGAGATCCCGGGCGCCCGAGAGGTCCCGGGCGCCCGAGGTCAAAGCCAAACAAGAGTTGAGCAAGAAAATACTTCGGAAGCTCACTGGGCCAGGCGCCCCCAAGCTCCCGGGCGCCCCGGATGCCTCAGGCGCCCTGGGTCCAAGCCAACGAAGCAGATAGAGTTCAAGTCAGCGAGAAGCCAGCCGACCAAGTCAATCCGGGCGCCCCCTGCTTCCCGGGCGCCCCCGTCAAACCTCAAGCTTGATCCTGGAGGGATAAAGGCTGACCGACAGGTTTGCGGATCGAGTGACACGTGGAGGGCGCCCCCAGCGTCCCGGGCGCCCCCAGGTGCACTATATAAGGGGCTCGACCCCCAAGGCTTCTGACACAATTCTTCCAACGCCAATACGCTCTTCGACTCAAACGCCCTACTCCGGAAACCTCCCATCTCGAGATTCAAGCGCCAACGACGACCCTCTGCTCCGAAGCACGATCCACACCGGGCGTCGGTAACGAAGAGTTTAATTTTTAGTTTACTATACTACAACTGTAATATTTTCCTGTAAACATTTGCGCACATATAGAATTGCCCGCAGAAAATGGTCAACGACCGTGGGCCTTAGAGTAGGAGCCGACCGCGACTCCGAACCATGTAAAATCGCTTGAGTTCTTGTGCTGTGTTTTCAATTCCGCTGCATATTCTCTTATCCTCGAATCCGAAAAGTTTTTTACGATATGCACCCCCCTCTATCGTATTCTCTCGATCCAACAAGTGGTATCAGAGCGGGGAAGCTCAAATTTTGTGCAACCACCAATTTGAGAATTTTTTTCGAATTTTCTTTGAATTTTTTTAATCGAATTTTTATCGTTAATCGAGGTTGGTGCAACACCACTCTATAATTTCTTTTCTTCCCGCATTGCTAATCCAAGACCAAGTCTTGGGATATTTTTTTCGTTTCTCTCTCTTTTCAGTAAATCTTAAATTATCATGCAAGAAGGCTTCAGTACCGCAAGACCACCGCTCTTTAGTGGGGAGGATTTCTCCTACTGGAAGAGTAGGATAGAAGTCCGCCTAAAAACTCAGGTGGACATGTGGATAATAATCCAGTCTGGACTGAAAATTCCGAAGAATGTTGATGGAGTACAACAATCCTACACTGAATGGGATACCGCCCTAAAAAGGAAAATTGAAGCCGATGCCAAAGCAACTCAAACACTTCAATGCGGTCTAACCAAAGAAGAGCTGAACCGGGTGGGTCCATTCAACAGTGCAAAGGAACTCTGGGGTAAGCTAATTGAATTACACGAAGGAACCTCCGACACCCGAATCAGCATGTGGGACCTACTACTGAACAAGCTGTATACCATCAAGATGAACAACAGCGAATCTGCAGCTCAGCTCCACGCCAGAATTTAGGAGCTGATGAACGACCTACACACCATCAGTCACAAGGTAGAGAACCGTGACCTGATCAAGTATACTCTTAACGCCTTCCCTAGAAATACTTTGTGGGCATCTATGGTAGATGCGTACAAAGTTTCAAGGGATCTTTCTAAAATCAAGTTAGATGAACTGTTTTCTGAACTAGAATTGCATGAGCAGACTAACTGCACCCTGGCCGACAAAGGCATCGCTTTTGTTGCAGGTAAAACTGGAAAAATAACCAAGAAGAAGCCTCAACCTACACCCGAGTCTGATTCAAATTCAGACTCAGAAGACAGCGAAGGAAATCGACCTAAGCTGGTTCGGCTAGCTCGGGATTACTACAAAGAACTAAAAAACCAGACCAACAGAAGGAAAGCCAACAGAAGAAAGGAAGAACCAGCTGAACCCTCAAATGAAAAGAACAAACCAAATGTGACCTGTTACGAATGCAAAAAGAAGGGTCACTACAAGACTGAATGCCCCAATCTGAAGGAAACGAAGAAGACGAGAAAGAAGAAGGCCCTTCAGGCAACGTGGGACGAGTCCTCTGTAACGACCCGGAAAATTTTCTTAATATTTTCTTTAAAATATTGATCATGTCTAGATAATTTTCCGAGGGACCTGGAGATATTAGTACGAACTTTAGCCTAGAAATCCATGATTTTATCATTTAAATTGAGAAACTAAGTACTAATGGGCCTTATATGGGCTTTCTAGTACCATGATTATCGGTAGATTTTAGGCAAAATTTAATATAAATATAAATGGATTTTAATTAGGAATATTAGTAGGATTATGGGTGAGTTTTAACATGATTTTCCTATTTAAATTGAGAAGTTAAGTACTAATGGGCCTTATATGGGCTCTAAAAATGGGTTTTAATTAGGTAGAATTTACTATAAATATAAAAGAATTATAATTAGGAATTTTAGCATGATTATGGGTAAATTTTAGGGAATTTTCAAAAATAAGGAAAAATGAAATAAAAAGAAAATAAAAATAAAGTGCATGCACCAAGGATTGAACCTTGGACCTAGTCTACAACCATGCATGCACTAACCAATTCACCTAGCAAGGGAGTGCTAGTAGAGGATGAAGTGGATTTTGGTTAAGGCTTAGGGGAAAATGAAGAGTCATGAAGGGAAAAGACACCATGACTCTTCACTTGCCTCCTTAATGAGGTATAAAGAGGTGGCATGGGGGGGTTACTTTGCTTCTTCCACCAAGTCCTTCCCTCTCCCTCTTCCTTCCTCATCTTAGCCGAAACCTCAAGGAGAGGTTTCCCTTTGGAAAAGCTTCACAAGAGGCTCTCTCTTCCAAGATCCAAGGTTTTTACAAGGTTGCAAAGGCTAGGGGTGGTCAAGAGACAACAAAGTCTTCATCCTCCTCCCCATCTAAGGTCTAAAATCAAGGTAAACCAAGGTAAGACCCCCTCACCTGTGGTGTAATGGTTTTTCTTGATATGGATATGATCTAAGCTTTTTGATTTGAGATCTAAGATGAAAATCCATGAAGAAGGACTTAGGGTTTCGGCCACCTTCAAGTTTCATGGCTAGGATTAGCTTTTTAACTCTCAAATGATGGTTCTTAAGCCTTCTTATGATGTAAGTGATGTTAGTAGTGATTCATATGAATTTTGACATGATTAATAGCCCTTATGAATTTCGGCCAAGAACCCTAAGCCATGGTTGGACCTTGATCTAACCATTCAACATGTTAATTTTGGTTCCCCTATGACATGATGGATAGTAATTATGTTTTCAAGAATTTTTCATGAATTTTAAGGACCCTTTGAGTTTCGGCCAAGAGCAAATCAAGGGTTAAAGGATTAGTGTTAACCTTAATTATGGGATCGAATGTTTTCTATGGCATTGTATGTTTGTATAAGATGATATAGGTAATTCATATGAAGTTTTCCATGGACCTAGGTTTCCTTAAGGTTTCGGCCATGGCCATAACCTAGGGCTAGGGTTGAGTTAAGACCACAAGGATGTATGTTTATAGGGTACTAAGATGTATGGATATGTTTAATTATGATGGGAGAATTTTATGTCAACCAAACCCTAGCTTATGGGACATGAATTGTATGATAAGTCATTTGTATGATGATTCATAAATGCTTAGATCATGTGCCATGAACCTAAGGAAATGTATCATGTAGGAAAGGATCTAGGCATGTTTTCCTATGTACCATGACCATGCATGTTTTTATGAATTACCTACGTACCGTGACCATGCATGTGTTTTTATGAATTAAGATGCTAGTTACGTAGGTATGCCATGATTATGAATAATATGTATGTATGCCATGAGTTGTGAATGATATGTATGCATGTCATGTTTATAGATGAAAATGATGAATAAAGTTAAAGTTCATGCTTTCAAGGCATAATGATGATATAGAATGAAAATGATGAATGAAGATAAGGTTCATGCCTTCAAGGCATAATGATGATGTTAAGCATTAAGAATGAATAAATATGCTATGAATGTTTTATGAATGAAGAAGCATGTGAAAGTATTTTATTTTTAAGAATGGGCTTGTACCGGACCTGAATAAGGTCCACGGTTCTGGACTACCGATGAAGCTGTCCACGGTTCGGGACTACCGATGAAGCTGTCCTTACCCTAGTAGGTTGAGATTAGCTACCTCGTATTTACTTAGGGATGCGCGCATATGATGTATGAATGTGGTACAAGCCAGGGCCCCAATGAATGTTATGATTATGTTTAAGTATCTAAAAGTATGATTTTTAACTAAGCATCCTTATGATATATGCATTGCCCATGCATCCATCCATGTTATGCATTATGTTTATGATAAGTAGGCTTATGCAAAGTAAGGTTGTGCAAGGTATGTTTATGCAAGTAAGTTTATGCAAGGTATGTTTATGCGAAGTATGTTTATGTTCATGATAATTATGATGTCATGATTATGTTTATGTTCATGTTAATTATGATGCCATGATTATGTTTATGTTCATGTTAATTATGATGCCATGATTATGTTAGGTTCATGTTAAGAAGTATGCTATGATAAGAATGTTTATGCTTATGTTCATGTTAAGAAATATGCCATGATAAGAATGTTTATGCTTATGTTCATGTTAAGAAATATGCCATGATAAGAATGTTTATGCTTATGTTCATGTTAAGAAGTATGTCATGATAAGAATGTTTATGCTTATGTTCATGTTAAGAAATATGCCATGATTGGAATGTTTATGCTTATGTTCATGTTAAGAACTATGCAATGATAATTAAGTTATGCCCATGTTTTACGTTAAGAGTAAGCTTATGTTTTATATTCAGGATTATGCTATGATGAATGTTTATATGTTTATGCATGATATGACGTATGGTTTTTAGAGTAGGAAAGGGTCTTACTAAGCCTATGTGCTTATAGTCTTATGTTCTTATACCGTAGATCAAGCAAGAGGTTATTAAGGGAAGCAGCAGGAGGGGCAAGTGTGTGTGTGTGGCAATGACTTGGCAAAAGAAAAGAATAGATCCTATGTCTTTCTCTCTTTACATAATGACCATGCAAACATATTTAAGAATGATGCTATATGATTAAGAATGAATGCTAAGTTTACCATGTCACTATGTTTAAGAATGATAGCTAAGAATGTGTTAACATGATTTAAGTTATAAGTCATGGTTTAAACGCATGTGGATAAAGTTTTAAAATTTTTCCGCTGCATTAAGAAGTCCATATGCGTATATGTATGTCAAGTAGCGCCGCCGTAAGGTTGTAAATGGCCGGGCGTTACAGGTTGGTATCAGAGTCGTTACCATCTCACTACACACACATCAAGCCTCCTTCCTGCCGCTTCCAAGTAAGTACTTTTGTGTATATCTTATGTTCTATAGTATGCAAGTTGGGATGATAATTTATCTCCTTTTATGAATCAAATACTTTAGAGCAGATATGCGGGTAGGGATAGGAAAAAAAATGTATTATTATCTTGCGTGCCTTTCTCTGTATATATTTGTGAATTGAAAAAAAAGAAACTAGTTCTGTACTGGTTTTGTCAGTTCTGTACTGACTGTGTTGTTTTTTTCAATTCCAGATGTTGCATGAGATCGGCACCATGAGTCGTTACCACGGGCGGAGTCGTGAGCTACTGGAGAAAATAGAGGAGGTGGAGTATAGTCCGGTCCTTGGGATTCAAGGCAATATGGGGAAGTTAGACCGACTATTCTGGAAACTCGAGCAGGAAGGGTTTCCAATCATGGATGACCATAGGATTGGAGCTCTGCTTCGTTCATTGCCCAACCATGCGAGAGAGGTTGCTTATCAGATCTGGGGGCAGCATGGATGCCGTATCTCATATACGGAATTGTGTAGGCAACTTCTTCATCATGTGTTTCCGGAGGATCTGGGGGACTCTGAGGAAGATCCCGAGATGTATAAGGAGGACCCCGAGATGTACGTGGAGGACCCCGAGATGTATGAGGAGGATCCTGAGATGTACGAGGAGGACCCCGAGATGCTCGAGATGTTTGAGGAAGACCCGATGAGCGAGGAAGATCTCGAGGTGCTTGAGGAAGATCCCGAGATGCTTGAGATGTTTGAGGAAGACCCCGGGGTGTTCGAGGAAGACCCCGAAGTGGCTGAGGAGGTTCCCGAGATAGAGGAGGAGGATCCGATAGAGACGGTAGAAGATCCTGAGGCAGGCCAAGGGGAGATGAACGAGGGAGTGATAGTTACTGCCATGATGTTCTTTATTATGGGCATGATGGCAGCTCATCTACTTCATTGAGTTCGGTTAGTTTTTGTGAACCAATAAGGTCTAAGTTAGTCATAATACAATTTGTCATGAGTGTGATTCAACCTTATGTTCATAAACCTGGTATGAATGGAGCACCATCATAATGTTGGTAGTTGAGGTGAACCTGGTATTAACAGTGAGTTACCAATCATATAACATAATGGTATTAAATTACATAAAGCAAATGATAATAATATGAGAGTGCGTACTATAAATAAGATTCACCTATTCTATAATGACCATACAACTGATATAATCCGTAACTCAGGTGGAGAACTAATATTTCGGAAACCTACTGTTGTTAGATTTACCCAAAAAAAAATATATATAATAGGAATGTAATTATGACATATGCATATACTTATACCATGGAGTTATTGATTACACTAGTCAATCAAATGCTGAGAAGGTAATCAGAGCTTTGACATATATAGCGATGCCTCCAAACTGGGACTCGGAGCGGTACTTATGTAGAATGGAAAGGTTATTGCCTACTCAAGGAACATGAACAGAATTACCCCACTCATGATCTGGAACTGGCCGCGGTGGTCTTCGCTCTTAAGATATGGAGGCATTATCTGTATGGGGTGCAGTGTAGGATTTACACAGACCACCAGAGTCTGCGATATTTCTTCACTCAGAAAGACCTCAATATGAGACAACGCCGATGGCTTGAGTTGGTGAAGGACTACGACTGTGAGATCTTCTACCATCCAGGGAAGGCAAACAAGGTGGCTGATGCACTCAGCCGGAAGGCAAGTGCCTCCTTGATGTCCCTATCGATATTACCCCGACCACTCGAAAGAGAGATTGTGAATTTTGGGGTCAAGGTCATCTCCGGACAGCTTTCTACCATGACAATATCACCGACGCTGTTCAAGGATATATTGGAAAAACAAACTGGGGATCCGAGTCTTCAGAGAAATATTGGCAGAAGCTCACGGAACCCCTTATTCGATGCATCCAGGATCCACCAAAATGTTTCAAGACCTGAAGGAGAAGTTCTGATGGTCCGGTATGAAGAGAGATGTGGCTCAGTATGTTAGTATTTGTCTGACTTGTCAACGAGTGAAAGCAGAACATCAGCGACCCGGTGGAGTTCTGCAGCCACTTCCAATTCCGGAGTGGAAATGGGAAGATATCTCTATGGATTTCATTTCAGGACTTCCCAAGACTACAAATGGATATGATGCAATATGGGTGATTGTGCAAAACCCTTCTCCTCTCTAACTCTTTTCTTTCCAAGGCGACCAAGTGACCCTCTTGTTTCCTCAACCTCGACCATGCCTCCCCGAACGACTACTCGGTATAATTTTTGTTTCATTTTTTTTTGCATTTAAAATTATTTTTCTTAATTCCTTTCTTTTAAACGCATGATTCTTATCTTAGAAAACGTCGAGTAAACCAATCAAACCCCGGTACCGAACCTAGCCCAGACCCTAGGTTCCTAACCCTAGAACTTTGCAATAAATTTGCTCGAACAACATATAAACCTATAAAAACGAGTTATCTCAATAGCCAATTCTTCACTCAATCTTGTCCATTGGTCATGAAAGTTATCAATTTTTACCAACTAGACAACCTTGTTTTCTGCACCCATCCTATTAACACAACCCTATGTGCAGAATTCTATAACAACATAGTTACACAGAATGATCTTATGTTTGTCACCACCGTTCAAGGGGTGCCCTTGACAATCACACCTTCGCTGCTCAACCGATTTCTTGGGCTACGACTCTCTCGGTCCACCTTTTGCTGTTATCCACCTAGGGATCCTCCATTTGATGCTCCCTACTCTCATATTGACCTAGATACTCCACACTCCTACATCTATAGGGATGCTAGGAACCCCTTGGCCAGACGATTTCAGTCTGTTGACCTTCAGGTCCAGGACTATGCTCTTTATAGAGTTCTAGTCCGCTGCATTCTACCATTATCCACTAGGGACGTCGCGACCATGCGACCATTTCATACCTTCCTTCTATACACATTGATCCATCATCTTGATATCAACATTGGACTCCATATGTTCCACACGATTTTATATGCGTCCAGTGTTACCACTCAGGGGCGGGTACGCACCCCTTACTGCCACATCATCACCTCCATTCTTCATCATCACGTCGTAACATTACTGACGGAGAGATGACCGCGATGACTGAATTTGATGAGATAGGTTTTAGGAACTTTTCCCTAGCTGGTATAGAGGTCTCTGGTACCAGGGTTTTATCGTGGAGACGTCAGCGGGCCAGACCCCAGATCGACTCTGATGAGGAGATTGAGGTCGATGTTGGAGATCTCGCGGACGAGATTCGACAGTAGATGGACGAGCCCCCACCTCTGACGACTGCCGAGACGCTAGCTCTACTTCAGACCGAGATACACAGTCTGAGGGAGGAAGTAGAAGCTAACCACGCAGAGTATATGGATGCTCGCAGAGCCAATCGAGAGATCAGCGACGCACGCTACGATGAGATGATGGCATTATTTCGATCTTGGTAGCCAGGCTCTTCTGATCGTCCCGGTCCTTCCTCCTAGATTAGATTGGCATTGTACTATTGACTATTTGACTTACCCTACTCAGTAGGGTTGACTTGTATTTGATTATGGCGTGACTATACTGGTCCTCTTTTTGACCAGTTGACTTATCGAGTTGACTAGTTACTTTTTTATTATCTGATCTTTATCAGTGATTATGCTTGGTAGAATTGGATTACTCTACTTCTGCTTTTTTAAAAATTGCTTTATTTGATTTGAAAATCAGTTTTTAAAATAATTTTAAAACTTCTTTACTTGATTTTCAAAATCTTTTTGGCATTTCTTTTTAAAATAATTTTTTGACTTAGTTTTTATTTTCAAAAACTACCCCCTTCAAAACTAGGGCTTTTTCGCAAATGGACTTAGCCTAGGCCCTAACCCTAGCACTGCATGCACCTATAGATCTAGAAGCCAACATCTCTCAAGCACCTTAGGGAACTTTTGATTGATAACCTAGAATGGGTTGCTTAGGTCTTTGCCTTGATTCAAGATGCTTAAGTCTGTGCATCTGCAGTAAATGGGGCACTAAATACCAATTAAACAGTAATCAGGTTAAGTGTCAAGTTTAGAAAATCTAACTTGAACAAAACACTTAACTTGACTAACCCTAGCGAAAACTACTGTCTATAATAGTTAGTAAGTAGCTAATTGGGTTAGACAGGACCCGAGCAAGATAATTCAAATTGATTTGGTCCATGTTTATATCTTGAATTGGTTCAGTACAGCATATTATTCATTTGCTATATTATTATGTAATTAATTTTTTTGCTATATTGCTTTGTTTTTTGATATATGGCAAAGGGGGAGAGATTGGAAAGGAGAGAAGGTTTAATTTTTTTTTTTCAAAATTCAAAATAAATTCTTTATCCTTTCTTCAAAAAGTACTTAATCAAAGTTGCCTTCAAAACTGTTTTTAAGTACTTGATCTAAGTTGATTCCAAAATTGAGTCTAAGTATTTGACCCAAGCTGTTTTTCAAAGTGTTTCTAACTTAAGCTATGTTCAAAATTTTCTAAGTACTTATTTTCAAACTTCTCTAATAGAAAAGTTTCTAAGTATGAACCTTCTAAAGTACTAAAGAGATTGAATTTTTTTTTTAACTTCAGAAAATGTTTAGAAAAATGTCTAAGTTATTAACTTGAAAATTTTTCTAAATGTTAAATTTCTAAGTATAAATTTTCCAAGTACCCAACCAAAATTTTTTTGGAAAATGGTTTCTAAAATGTCTTTTGAAAAATACTCTAAGTGTTGAAAAATTAATTCCATCTTAGACTTAGAAATTTTTCAAACCCCACGAATCATTGAAAAACCTAGGGGGAGATTCCTTCCAGAGGGAGGAAACTAAACTGGTATTTCACCTGTTTTGATTAACATAACTTTTTGAACCAGGTTGCCATAAATCTAAAAGGGGGAGATTGTTAGTGCAGACAGCACCCAAGTCAAACCTGGGTTTTGATAATGGCAAAGGGTTCAAAAGTTAAGATGTTATGTTTATCTAACATGTTACTTGAGTATGTAGATTGAAGTCCTAGCGAAGGACTGCTAGGCAACGAAACCCTAAGACCTGGCGAAGGACTGCTGGGCACCTAGCGAAGGGCTGCTAGGAGTCAAAAACCTAGCGAAGGACTGCTAGGCACCAGGCGAAGGACTGCTAGGTACCGAAGACTTGCCGAAGGATTGCTAGACACTAGGCGAAGAACAGCTTGGTACCAAAGACCTGGCGAAGGACTGCTAGGCACCAGGCGAAGGACAGCTTGGTACCGAAGACCTGGCGAAGGACTGCTGGGTACTAAAGACCTGGCGAAGGACTGCTTGGTACTGAAGACCTGGCGAAGGACTGCTAGGCAACTGGCGAAGGACTGCTGGGCAAAAGTCCAACCTGAGGAGCCGATTGGCAACAGGTAAATTCTCCTGAGAGGAGTAGGTGAGGACGCGTTCCCCGTCGAGGGAATAGTAGGCGTCGGTTCGACCTAGGGCTCCATTTTGGAGACCCAAAGTCAGAAGCAAGACAGCTACGACTGTTAAATTCACTAACATACTTGCTTTATCATGTTTGGTACTAACCCTGGATGCAGGACCGAAGGAACAAGTTTCTGTAGCTCAGAACACCTCAAAGTAGAGGGGCAGCAGCTGGGTTAGGTGCCCGGGAGGTCCCGGGCGCCCGAGAGGTCCCGGGCGCCCGAGGTCAAAGCCAAACAAGAGTTGAGCAAGAAAACGCTTCGGAAGCTCACTGGGCCAGGCACCCCCAAGCTCCCGGGTGCCCCGGATGCCTCGGGCTCCCTGGGTCCAAGCCAACGAAGCAGATAGAGCTCAAGTCAGTGAGAAGCCAGCCGACCAAGTCAATCCGGGCACCCCCTGCATCCCGGGCACCCCCGTTAAACCTCGAGCCCAATCCTGGAGGGATAAAGGCTGACCGAGAGGTTTGCGGATCGAGTGACACGTGGAGGGCGCCCCCAGCGTCCCGGGCGCCCCTAGGTGTACTATATAAGGGGCTCGACCCCCAAGGCTTCTGACACAATTCTTCCAATGCCAATACGCTCTTCGACTCAAGTGCTCTGCTTCGGAAACCTCCCATCTCGAGATTCAAGCGCCGACGACGACCCTCTGTTCCGAAGCACGATCCACACCGAGCGTCAGTAACGAAGAGTTTAATTTTTAGTTTACTGTACTACAACTGTAATATTTTTCTGTAAACATTTGCGCATATATAGAATTGCCCGCAGAAAATGGTCAATGACCGTGGGCCTTGGAGTAGGAGCCAACCGCGACTCCGAACTAAGTAAAATCCCTTGAGTTCTTGTGCTGTGTTTTCAATTCCACTGCGTATTCTCTTAACATTGAATCCGAAATATTTTTTACGATATTCACCCCCCCCCTCTATCGTATTCTCTCGATCCACCATCATATAGTCGGGCTGCCACCCCAGTTTAGCTCACCTCCCTAAGAGAAGTTACGTACTCCTCGGTGTGCTCCCTAATCACTTCCGGACTTCGAGGGGAAGGGATGCTCAAGGAAGTGATGGAAGAGAGGATGGGAGGATCTACTCGGCGGGTATCCTCAACAGGTATGACAAATGGCTCGGAAAAGTTGTCATCTATACATGAGGAGATCTCTTTAGGGGTTTCAACCCCCTGAGGTAGCTCCCTAATCTATAAATGCTGGGATTCGATCCTAGCCGCCTCTTTAACAGCTTGAAGCTTCCTCCGGAGCCGATCGCTCGTGGGCTCAGGCACTTCAAAGTGGACTGCCTTGCCCTTGGACTCCGGCAAAGGAATAACGGACTGGGTGTCTAGTGGTGCGAGTGGGGGCTTAGACTCCTTCTCAAGCTCCTCAATAGGCACTGCTGCTCCCTTCCGACGCATAGATAGAGGAACAATATCCTCGTTGTCGTCAGGAGCAGTGCCAGAACTTAGCCTGATCGGAATTTCCTCTTCCAAGGAGCAAGAATTGGGTTTGACTTTTGAATGTCGATTGGTGGTTGGTTCTCCTCCTCCTCCCCTCAAAAGAAGGAGAAGAAGTCTTCGTCGGGGAGGCATGGGACTGACTCCTCGAGTAAGCTCAACCTATGGGTGGAGAACCAGCGCTAGTGGGGCATTGGTGTCTTGTACTACGGTAGCTGTGGAGGAAGGGTTTGCCTCCCGAGCAGTGGATGGCTCATTGATGAGAGGCTCCTGACTTTGAGTCCTCTCGTAGTCTCTAGCAAACTCAAAGGGCGGGTCTCCATGAGCTTGGGGAGGAGTCAGTTCCTTCTCATCGTCCAGCTCCCATTTAAGCAGTTTGCTCATGGATCGAGCGAGCATGGTGGCTTCTGCGAAAAAGCCAAAAGAATATCAATTAGTATAAACAAGTGTTAATAAAAATAAAAATCTTACTGAGGTCACGATCAAGGCTGGTAGCCTTGAGGCTAATCTTAACTCTATAAAGGAGCCCTTCGTAGTGGACCATGTCCGGGCCATGGAATTCGATTCCAGCCAAGATGGCCCTGGCTCGCTGGTACCCCTGGTTATGTTGGAAATCGCCTAGTTCCGGGATGGGAGGCATGTTTTCCAACTAGCGAGTTAGAAAGAAAGGATGCTCGGAGAGTCTGATAAAAAAAATGTCACTTTCCATCCCTTGTACGAAGAAGGAAGACTACCTTTGAATCTATGGCTCGCTCGGGTTGTGAAGTTAAAAGCCCCCTGGATGCGAGGCTCAGAAGAAAAAAGTAATGGAAAAAACGTGCGGTTAGGGGTATTCCTAACAATTTGAACAAAATGAATGCCTCACTCATCTAAGTGAAATCGTTCGGAGTCATCTGTTGGAGAGGAATATCGAAATATTGGGATATAGACATAAAAAAGGGAGGATCGAAAAGCGAATGTCGTATTCTAGTTGACCCAGAAAGAAGGTGTAAAACCTTAGAGGCGGTACTATGGGAGATTGATTAAGCCTGGGTGCCCGGACTTCAAAATCTGACAGGATGCCGTAGGTTGCACAGACAGCTTGCAAGACCCTGGGTTTAGTCTTCGAGGAAATGGCCTCATACCATTCTGGCTGATAGACCTGTTCGTTCGATTTCCCTGCGACTCCCCCCTTTCCACTCTTTTCCTTCTTTTCGGCTACCTTTACACTTTTGTCCATGATCAAGGAGGAAGAAGAAAGGATGAAAGCTTACACTGAAAAAGACTTTAGAAAAGGAAGGAGGAAATGACAAGCGTCGAAGGTCGACGGTGCAAGAAAACGGATGACCATTTCTGTGCCCCTTTTTATAGGAAGACAGCAATAACACAGCATAGATAGATGCGAGATACATGGAGTAGGAATAGTCATGGATCTCGAAGCGTGTGACTCATTGTGGCCACTGGTTGGTATGCCTCGCTAGCATGTTGATGAAAGGATGCTTCGAGGGGGGCACGTTGTGTAGCGCCACTCTATTCGCCAAAAGGACCCCCTATCATTAATATGCCCCATGCGTTCTTAATGAGTGATTGACAACCATTGATCATGTCGCATCGAAACTCATGAAACTCTTAGATAATCCAAATAGTTACTTCGGGTCCCACCGTGAAGGTTTTGATTGCTAGGATCCAGGAGATAGTTATGCTGAGAAGTGATAGCAACATTCTTCTCTCCCTAAGCGCCACAAGTCCAATTAGTCAGGCAAACTTCCTTCGATTAGACCTAAGGAGGGCTGTGATTGGGGTGAGTAGCCTAATGTGAACACATGGCTTGAGAATGATGCGTGGCGTGACTAGCAGGGAGAGAAGTGTCCGAGACCAGCTCGGGAGAGAAGTGTCTGAGACCAGCTTGGGAGGAGAGTCCTTGAAACCAGCTTGAGAGAGCGGAGCCTTGAGACCAACTCGGGAATGAGAGGACAGATTGGGGAAATAGAGACGATAATGATACACATAATATATACGACGACAGTTTCAAGCGCCTTCTCCCAGAGTAGGAAAGTTGGTAGGTAATGTTGGAGGAAATACTCCTTTTTTCGGAGAGTTAACAAAAATAAATTGAAATTACAAAAACTTCAACTTATCTATTGAGTGGCCCAAGCTGCCTTTTAGGCAGAATGCAGTCATCCAAGGAGATCTCCCGAGAAGGTTTCCCGAATCGGACGTCTCGAACTCGTCTTCCCGAGCTGAATTGCCCGAGCAAATTATCCCGAGTTGGAATTCCCGAGCAGAGGCTCCCAAGTAGAATCTCCCGATCAGATCTCCTGAGCAGAGTCTCCCGAGCAGTATCTCCCGACCAGGATCACCCGAGCAGTATCTCCCGACCAGGATTTGGAGAGTTGTTAAGGCCTGCATAATGTAGTTTCCTTGAAATAGATTTGTCCTCCTCCAATGGTGCTTCGAGGCTCCGATGAGCATCTGTCTCTCAGGATTCATCAGTGGGACCATGGACACAACGGAGCACTCGTTGCTCGTGGTGAACTGAAGAAGTACCCGAACGCTATCAGGGAATTGGGAAGGATGTGGAAGGCAATCTAGATTCTCCCTCTCTTTTGCTCTCGGTCACATCCTCTTTTTATAGGCTTAGACCCCCATAGTAATCAATGACTGAATTAACGCCATTTACTGCCAATTAACCAGCCAGCTCCAAACATCTGGGGGTTATTGATTTTGCATTAATCAATAATTAATGCATCAGTTACATTTGAGCAAAAAATTTGGCAATACGTTGGTTCATCCGCTTGGACAAATTTTGCCCTGACTGGTCGGGTATTCGACACGCACAGGTCATGCACGCACACTGTTAGGATGTATACTAAAAGCCTTGCTTTTTGTATAGACATCTACATTTTGAAAGAGAATCACAGGATCACTGGTTGCATGTTTATATTAGTTATGCATATTGTCTAACACTTTACACTGTAGATAACATGGTATGTGGTGTCACATAGAAGATCATGTTATCAACCCCTTGTATAGTATAAGTAGAGGCTCACAACCGAGATGCATTTGGACAAACCATCGGGATGGTTGTAGTGTAATTTGGTGTTGCTTTATCTTAACCATAGAATTATACTAGTGCACATTGTGTGTATTGAGCAGGACCAACATAGAGGTGATTCAATTTATACTGACTTGATAATTGAATCAGACCTCAGTTTATTATGGAGTACATGCTCTGAATTTCGATATAATAACGGGCACATGTACTTAATATTTATTTCTTTGATTTACCAATGGACGAGATTTATTTTGTTAAATTGATAGGCCCGGTAAGTTAGGAAATAATATTATTTACATGGTGTTCCTTTGATTATAGACGAAAATCATGTCCTGGTGAGTCGGGATGATGATGCCCCCTTGATGAGCACATAAAGTTCATCATGTTAAATCCTGCAGGTGGACTTGGTCCAACATGATGATAAGGATGAGTGGTACTAATCAAGGAGTTCGATGTTGATCAATTAAAATTGTCAGTAATTTAAATTAATCAACGAGAATTCGATATCTTAAACATGGAGAGATACTTGTACTCATAATAGGTGGAGCCCATATGTAAATACGGGGGTTGGTGAAGTAGTTCAATGAAGACCATTTAGTGGAATGGATCTTCATTAATAGATCGGGCCTTGATCCATTAGGTGGCCAAAACCCAACTCCTCCTCATGGTGTTGGTTATAGCTTGGCGGGTTTCCCTAGCAAATACCTAGTCTATCTGAGAGACGTCTCCATGTCTACGGATTAAAAATTTAATCTGAATGGAGAGTCGTCTCCCATCGACCGTCTCGTGCCGTATCGAATGATCCAAATTGTAACTTAGCCAATTACCAAAATTGGCCATGTAATTTGCTCAACCGTTCGACCATGGAAAAGGCGACGAGTTGATCGCCGACTTTTGTGTTTACGGTCGGGGTCCAGTTAAGAATTTATTAAACATATTTTGCAAGGAAAACAATAAATTCTTAAACATAAAATGACGAAACATATTATCATGGCACATAAACGACATAAGGAAATACAAAGGAGTGTATGGAAGGTTATACCTTTCCGATCACCTCGCGGTCTTCTACCTTATGTCCCTCCCTTCGTGGACATCGTGTCGGCGACGATCTACCGCGATCCGAGATCACCAAGAGCTCCAATCAATCCTCTTCTCACAGCCGACCAAAACCCTAGCCACAAGGGTTTTGCGTTGCCGGCCTCATCACTCTCCCTTTGCGCCGCCGCCCACAGAGCTGGCTCCAAGCCCTCCAACCAGTGGCACACCTTGAGAGGAAGATGAAGAAGAAGAAGAAGGAGAGAAACTACCTTCTTCCTTGCCCCAACATCCCACGCAATCCTCTTCTTCCTCCCTTTGCGCCGCCACCGCAACCTAGGGTTGCGGCGTCTTCTCCAAGCCGCCGGCGGCCTATCCACCCACGGTGAGCACCACAAAAAGGAGAGATCTTCCTCCCTTATCCCTGTGAATCGCAGCCGAATGATGGTGGAGAGAAGGAGAGTAAGTGAGGAGAAGAACTCATCTTCCTCTTGTTAGTGCCTGCCGAAACCTAGGAGAGAGGGAGAGGAGAGGGTTTTTGGCTTGGGGTCTTGGCTCTTGGATTGATTAAAATTGGCTTGGTTTCTTGATCTCATAGGGTATTTATAGGGATAAGGAAGGGACCAAGAGGAGGAGTTGGTTCTTGGCCCGCTAATTGATCCAAATCCGATCCATTAATTAAGATCCATTCCACTAAAGGATCTTAATTCAACTTACTCACCAACCCCCATATTTTCATATGGGCTCCACATATTACGAGTCATCCATCCCCCCGTGTTTAAGATCATGCATGCCATTAATTAATTAAATTATAGACAATTTAAATTAATTAACATCTGGATCCTTAATTAGTACCACTCAACCTTATCAACGTGCCGGATCAAATCCACCTGCAGGGTTTAGGACGATGAACTTTTGAGCTTATCAAGGGGGCATCATCATCTTGACTCACCAGGACACGGATTCTGTCAATAATAATCGGCACATCATATTATTAATATTATTTCCCAACTTACAGTGTCTGTCGATCTAACAGAATAGATCTCGCCCATTGATAAATCAAGGAAACAATAATTAATAATATATGCCCGATATTATTTCGGGATTAAGGGATCGTCCTCCATAATATCACTTGAGGTCCTATCCAATTATCTTGTCAGTACAAATTGAATAACCTCGGGTTTCTGTCCTGCTTAATGTACTTAAAGCACACTTGTGTAGTCCTATGGTCAAGACCAACCACACCTAACTACACTACAACCATCCCGATGGGTTGTCCAATTCCATCTAGGTTGTGAGCCTCTATTTATGCTAAGCAAGGAACTGATAACATGATCTTCCGTGTGACACCACACACCATATTATCTACAATGCAAAGCAATAGGACTTCGTGTATGTACTATTATAAACAAAAACCTAGTGAAGTGTGATTCTATTTTCATAAAAGATGTTCATATAATAAAATGCATGTCTTTCAGTATACACATCTTACAATCTCCCACTTATAGTTAAAGACATTGTTGTTCTCCCACTGCCATATATCTGACCTCGATATCCTCCACATGCCTGTCAAAAGCTCTAGATGGAAGAGCCTTAGTGAAAGGATCTGCCAGGTTGTCCTCCGATGCAATCTTGGCGACAACCACTTCTCCTCGCTTTACGATTTCTCGTATTAGGTGGTACTTGCGCTCTATGTGCTTACTCGCTTTATGGACTCATGGTTCCTTCGAGTTTGCATCTGCACCACTGTTATCACAAAAGATTGTGATAGATCTGGGCAAACCAGGAATCACATCCAAGTTCATGATGAAGTTTCTGAGCCATACAGCTTCCTTGGCTGCCTCTGAGGCTGCCACATACTCAGCTTCCATGGTGGAGTCCACCACGCACTTCTGCTTGACACTACTCCAGACAATGGCTCCACCTCCTAAAGTAAACACAAAACCTGAGGTAGACTTACGTTTGTCCTATCTGACTGGAAATCTGAGTCCGTATAACCCACAGGGACTAATTGGTCTGTCCGGTAAACCAGCATATAATCCCTAGTCCATCTCAGGTATTTCAATATATGCTTTAGCGCTATCCAATGTCCCTGTCCAGGATTACTCTGATATCTTCTAACCATGCCCACGGCAAAACAAATATCAGGTCTCGTGCACAACATAGCATACATGAGGCTTCTAACCGCTGAAGCATAAGGAACCGCCTTCATTTCCTCTATCTCCTTTGATGTTTTCAGACACATCTCCTTAGATAGAAGAACTCCATGCCTGAAGGGTAGCAAACCCTTCTTGGAGTTTTCCATGCTAAAACGAGACAAGACTGTGTCAACATATGAAGCTTGGGATAAGCACAACATCTTTTTCTAGCGATCCCTTATGACCTTGATCCCAAGGATGTGTCCCGCTTCTCCTAAGTCCTTCATATCAAACTGCTTTGATAGCTAGACCCTTACGTCTGATAACACTTTGACATTGTTGCCAATTAACAAAATGTCATCTACGTAAAGTACAAGAAACACCACGATGTTTCGTCACATCTTTTATACACACATGACTCATCCGGACATTGAGTAAATCCATATGATTGGATTACTTCATCAAAGCGGATGTTCCAAGACCTTGAAGCTTGCTTCAATCCATAAATGGATCGATTAAGCTTGCACACTAGATGCTCTTTGCCCTTGGCAATGAAACCTTCTGGTTGCTGCATGTAGATGATCTCATCAAGACTCCCGTTAAGGAAGGCTGTCTTGACATCCATCTGTCATACCTAAAAATCCATATGAGCTGCAATAGATAAGAAATCCGGATTGACTTAAGCATAGCTACTCGTGAAAAGGTCTCCACATAATCAATACCCACTTTCTGAGTATACCCTTTCGCAACAAGCCTTGCTTTGAATGTCTCAACCTTCCCATCTGATCCTCTCTTTCTTTTGTAGATCCACATGCATCCAATGGCTTTTACATTATTTGGTGGTTCTACTAGCTCCCAGACATGGTTAGAATCCATTGATTCTATCTCAGAGTTTATTGCGCTTTGCCAAGAATCTGCATCCTTGTCTTGCAGGGCCTCGTCATAGGTCCAGGGATCTTGTTCATGTTTACCAGAGACCAAGTCTGAAGACTCTCCCAAAAACATGTACCTTTCAGGTTGTCTCACAACCCTCCCACTACAACGAGGTACTACCTGTGTGTCCTGAGTGACACGCGATGCAGTGACTTGTGGTGTGTCCTCTTGTACAATTGGTCCTGAAGCCGGAATGCCCCCCCCCTTAACTCTTCAAGAACTAGTCGACTCTTTGGCTTATGGCTCATCATATAGTCCTCTTCCAAGAATCTGGCATTTGTACTATCAATTACCTTCTGATCCTTAGGACTATAGAACAGACCACCCTTCGTTCCCCTAGGATAGCCTACGAACAGTCGTACCTCTGTATGAGATTCCAACTTATCAGTATCTCCCTTCAGCACATGTGTTGGACTACCTCAGATCCGAATGTGTCCTAGACTGGGCTTGCGCCCAGTCCACAGTTCTATGGGAGTATGAGGGTCTGACTTAAATGAAACCATGTTCAGTATGTACGCTGTCGTTTCCAGAGTGTATCCCCAGAATGAATCAGGTAAGTCTGAATAGCTCATCATTGACTTAACCATTTCCATAAGTGTCCTATTCCTTCTTTCTGCAACTCCGTTCTGCTGGGGTGTGCCGGGTGCAGTTAGCTTTGACTGAATCCCAGCTTCTGATAGGTAGGTCCTAAACTCCCCAGAGAGTTACTCGCCACCACGATCTGATCGCAGTATCTTGATACTTTTACCTCGATGTTTCTCCATATTAGCCTTGAATTCTCTGAACTTATCAAAGCATTCAAACTTGCGGCGCATCAGATAAATGTACTCATACCTTGAATAATCGTCAATGAGGGTGACGAAGTATTCAAAGCCTCCTCTTGCCTGGATTGACATAGGGCCACAAACATCAGAATGAATCAGTTCTAACACCTCTATTTCCCTATACCCCTTAGACTTGAAAGGCCTCTTGGTCATCTTCCCTTCCAAGCAAGACTCACAGGTCAAGAGATCCACCACCACCAATGAACCCAAGGGCCCATCTGCTATCAACCTCTAAATCCTACTAAGGTTAATATGACCAAGCATAAGGTGCCAAAGATATGTCTGATTCATCTTAGAAGGCTCTTTTCTCTTATTTAAGTTAGATGATGAGCTATTTACTTCAGTGTGCATCGTGGGAGGTTTTGGTTCTAGAGTATATAGATTGTCAACCAACATACCCGAACAGATAATCTCTCTGTTTCTCTTAATAACAACTTTATTATCAAAAGTAATAGAATATCCATCCTTAAACAACTTAGAAACTGAAATTAAATTCTTTCTAAATGAAGGTACATAAAGGCAATCTCTCAGAACTAACACTTTATTTTTCTCAAAAGATGAATAAAAGACTCCCACTGCTACTGCTGCTACTCTTGTATCATTGCCCATGTAGACCATGATTTCTTCATTCGCCAGCCGTCGGGTTTCCTGGAACCCCTGCAGAGTATTGCAGACATGGTCAGTGGCTCCTATATCTAGACACCAGGTACTGGTAGATAGCACCGCTAAGCATGTTTCAACGACTAAGGCTGAAGAAATACCTTTGCTTTTACGACGGGGATAGTCCGCCTTCCAGTGCCCAGTTTGCTTGCATGTGAAGCACTTGCCCTTTGGCTTCTTCACAGCAGTCCGGGGTCCTTGTGATGCTCCTGCCTTCTTGATCCCTCCTCGTTTCTTCTTCTTCCTGCCTTTCGGTTCAGAAGAAGAAACCTTTTGAGTTACTAAGGCGTGTGAGTTCTTCTGAAAGAGTACCTCTGCCGCCTGGAGTTCTCCCAGCAGTTCACCTAACGTATAATTCTTCTTGTTCATATGATAATTGAGGTTGAACTGCTCAAAACTCTTAGATAGAGATTAGAGGATGATATCGACCTGGGATTCCATGTCGATTTCAGCTCCCAGTACCTCAATCTGATTGAGATGAGCCATCATCTTTAGGATATGATCCCTAACGAGTGTCCCTTCAACCATAGTGGTTGACATCAGACTTTTCACCTCACTTTGCCTAGCAGCTCGACCTTGGTGTCCGAAGAGGTCTTTGAGGTTCAGCATCATGTCACTGGCAGTGGGCATGGCCTGATGTTGATGATGCAGCACATTTGACATCGATGCCAGAATGTAACACTGCGCCATCTCATCTGCCTTTTTCCACTTCCTATAATGCTCCCTCAACTCTTCACTAGAATCTTCTCTAGGCTTTTCCGTACATTCTTCAAAGAGTACAAATTTGTACTCCTCAGGAGTGAGGACAATGTCTAGATTTCTCTTCCAGTCAATGTAATTGGGACCAGTAAGTTTATTGTCCTTAAGAATTGTTGCTAGTGGAGTAAAAGCCATTATGAAAAACCTGAGAATCACAACATACACTACTTTAGAAATCGAAAATAAATTGATTCCTCAAAACAATTATTTTTCGAATTTCACCAACACCCCTGTACACCGAGAAATTCGCATGCCACGATGGTGTAGACGTATACGAATCCCTACATTCATAAGAGGAGGTTTTACCCATCAATATTAATATCTTGTCAACCTAACTATTTGACAAGTTAGATCAATAGTTGGTTTCCTTCGGCTCTGCAAAATAATAGCAGTGACTGCGATGGGGAGGATACTATTACTCGCATCTAAGTGTGCACCATTACACGACACTAAGAAAATTATTTCTGATTATGTGTCTTCCGATGGGGAAGGTCACACGCTCTTTAATAATTTTCTATAGTCTTTTTCGACCCAGTGGTCTGCAAAACAAGTCCATCCGATGGGGAGGAAGGAACTCAGAGCCGACGCGCAGACTTGTTCATATCACTTATCGAATTATAATGGAAGTCGTGGGACCCTTAGGGTCCCTTTCCCACTTAGTAGTTTATCTCGAGGAATTTTCTAGCACTACCACACAACCAAGCACACAACCAACAACATGAAAATAAAAATAGTGAAAAATCCTGATTTTTCAACTTTCATGGCCCCTTGGTCTCTCATGTACCTCCAGTCATGTCGTCACTTCGTCCACTCCTCCCTTCCATCTGTGCATGCTACCTTGAGGGTTCTCCGAGCCGAAATGAAGAGCTAATTATTTACATCATTGATCTTATACCCCATGAAGGAGTGTACATTAAATCTAGATCAACTGTAAAAAAAAACCTCGGCTAAACAAGTGCCATATTCAATTACAAGAATTAAATACCTAGCCTCGTCAACCCCGAGGATTAATTAATTACAAAAATTGTAAACATTCACACAAACGATATTTTGGCCATGAAGTTGGAATCGCGTGCCTGCATCACAGAGTTAGGCTACACACATCCACGCATCATCAAAATAAAAATGTATGAAAAATTGCAAAAATAACCAATCCTAAACATACAAAGCTGGAAATCTCAGCTCTGATACCAATTGTTGGTTATAGTTTGGCGGGTTTTCCTAGAAAATACCTAGTCGATTCGAGAGACCTCTCCATGTCTACGGATTAAAAATTTAATCCGAATGGAGAACCGTCTCCCATCGACCGTCTCGTGACGTATCGAACGACCCAAATTGCAACATAGCCAATTACCAAAATTGGCCTTGCAATTTGCTCGACCGTTCGACCACGGAAAAGGCAATGAGTTGATCGCCAGTTATTGTGTTTATGGTCAGGGTCTAGTTAAGAATTTATTAAACATATTTTGCAAGAAAAACATTAAATTCCTAAACATAAAATGTCAAGACATATTATCATGGCACATAAACGACATAAGGAAATACAAAGGAGCGTATGGAAGGTTATACCTTTCCGATCACCTTGCGGTCTTCTACCTTATGTCCCTCCCTTCGTGGACGTCGTGTGGGTGATGATCTACCGTAATCCGAGATCACCAAGAGCTCCAATCAATCCTCTTCTCACAGCTGACCAAAACCCTAGCCACTAGGGTTTTGCGCCGCCGGCCTCTTCCCTCTCCCTTTGCGCTGCCACCCACCGGAGCCGGCTCCAAGCCCTCTGACAAGTGGCACACCTTGAGAGGAAGATGAAGAAGAAGAAGAAGCAGAGAAACTACCTTCTTCCTTGCCCCAACAGCCCACGCAATCCTCTTCTTCCTCCCCTTTGCGTCCCCGCCGCAACCTAGGGTTGCGGCGTCTTCTCCAAGCCGCCGGCGGCCTCTCCACCCACGGTGAGCACCACAAAAAGGAGAGATCATCCCTCCCTTATCCCTGTGAATCCCAGCCGAAATATGGTGGAGAGAAGGAGAGGAACCGAGGAGAAGAACTCCTCTTCCTCTTGTTAGCGCCGGTCGAAACCTAGGAGAGAGGGAGAGGATAGGGTTTTTGGCTTGGGGTCTTGGCTCTTGGATTGATTAAAATTGGCTTGGTTTCTTGATCTCATAGGGTATTTATAGGGCTAAAGCAGGGACCAAGAGGAGGAGTTGGTTCTTGGCCCGCTAATGGATCCAAACCCGATCCATTAATTAAGATTCATTCCACTAAAGGATCATAATTGAACTTACCTCACCAACCCCCATATTTTTATATGGGCTCCACATATTACGAGTCATCCATCCCCCCGTGTTTAAGATCGCACATGCCTATTAATTAATTAAATTATTGACAATTTAAATTAATTAACATTTGGATCCTTGATTAGTATCACTCAACCTTATCAGCGTGCCGGATCAAATCCACCTGCAGGGTTTAGCACGATGAACCTTTTGAGCTCATCAAGGGGGCATCATCATCCTGACTCACCAAGACACGGATTTCATCAATAATCATCGGCACATCATATTATTAATATTATTTCCCAACTTACCGGGCCTGTCGATCTAACAGAATATATCTCGCCCATTGATAAATCAAGGAAATAATAATTAATAATATATGGCCGATATTATTTCGGGATTAAGGGATCGTCCTCCATAATATCACTTGAGGTCCTATCCAATTATCTAGTCAGTACAAATTGGATAACCTCAGGTTTCGATCCTGCTCAATGTACTCAAAGCACACTAGTGTAGTCCTATGGTCAAGACCAACCACACCTAACTACACTACAACCATCCCGATGGGTTGTCCAATTCTATCTAGGTTGTGAGCCTCTATTTATGCTAAGCAAAGAACTGATAACATGATCTTCCGTGTGACACCACACACCGAGTATCTGCAGCTTAGAGAGCCTCAAAGGAGTGAGGCAGAAGCTGAGCAGGGCGCCCCCAAGGTCAACCAAGTCAGCAGGAGTGAAAACACGCCTCGACAGTTATATGTCGGGGCGCCCCGGATGCTCCGGGCGCCCCGGATGCTCCGGGCGCCCCGGATGCTCCGGGCGCCCCGGATGCTCCGGGCGCCCCGGATGCTCCGGGCGCCCCGGATGCTCCGGACGCCCGGATGCTCCGGGCGCCCCGGATGCTCCGGGCGCCCTACATGTCACGGGCGCCCCGCCTGTCGCGGGCGCCCCCAGTGCCAGCTGCCGAAGCACACCCTCGCGAAGCCAAAAGGATGAAGGCTTGACCCGATCAATGCGGGCGCCCCGAGCGCTCCGGGTAACCTGGTCAAACCTGATCCCAATTTTGAAGGGATCAGATGTTGACCGCGCTGGAGACGGATCGACCGCCACGTGGGGGGGCGCCCCCGACGTCCCGGGCACCCCCAAGCCCTATATAAAGGGCCCTCGACCCCAGGCTTCAACCAACACTTTCAATCAACGCTTCTACGCTCTTCTGCTCTCGCGCCTCGCTCCGGAAACCTCCCAACTCGAGCCGACGACGTCCCGTTGCTCCGAAAAAGACAACCTACATCGGACGTCGATAAAAGAAGAGTTTTTCTTTTTAATTGTTAAGTTTACTGTGCTATATTTGTAAATCGATCTTTGTAAACTATTATTGCGCCTCATATAGAATTGCCCAATGTAAACGGTCAACAATCGTGGGCCTTGGAGTAGGAGTCGACCTAGGCTCCGAACCAAGTAAAAATTACTGTGTTCGCGTGTTTGTTTTTATCTTCCGCTGTGCAATTTCTCTTTCCCTAAATCCGAACGATTTTCGATATTCACCCCCCTCTATCGGTTCTCTCGATCCAACACCTGTGACGTTGGGGACGCCTAACTCATGGCCTTCCCTGCGCGAATCCTTATCCGCGAGCTCGGTCAGCTCTTATCCATCTCCACTTGGCCGCCTGAGCTGATGGGGGCACCTGTTACCTCACGGGCACCTGATCTGCCTTGGTCCAGGGGCTTCGCGGCTTGTGTTTTGGGTTTTGCCTTAACACTTGGGCACCCGTATCCATACGGGCGCCTGAGCCCATTCGGGTGCCTGAGTGCTTCCAGGCGCCTAGGCTCACTGAAGCACCTCTCTTGCAGGCGACCAGTCCTTCGACCCTGCAACTAAAGTTAGTACCAAAACCACAACAAGTATTAATTACAGTCGTAGCTGTCTTGGTTCTGACTTTGGGTCTCCCAAATGGACCCTAGGTTGAACCGATGCCTACTATTCCCTCGACGAGGAACGCACCCTCACCTACTCCTCTCAGGAGAGTTTACATTTTTCCAACCGGCTCCTCCGGTTGGTCTTTTGCCCAATCCACCTGACTAGGTCTTCGTGCCCAACTTCTAGTCAGGTCTTCTGGCCTAATTTCCGGTCAGGTCTTCGGTGCCCAGCCCCTTGCCAGGACGTCTTGCCCAGTCGTCGACCTGGACTTCTTTGCCCGACTTCTTGTCAGGTCTTCTTGCCCAGTCCTTGACCAGGACTTCTTTGCCTAGCGTACCTAGGAATTCTTCCTGCACACTCAATGAACATGTTAGATCACAATAACACCTTAACTTCTGAACCCTTTGCCATTATCAAAACCCACGTTTGACTTAGGTGTTGCCTGCACCAACAAGGATTTCTTTCTTCTTCTTCATCTTCTTCTTCATCTTCCTTTGCTTCCTCTACTGTGATATATGTGTTGGTGCCAGAAGCACCAAAGTCAAACCTGTGTTTTGATAATGGCAAAGGGTTCAGAAGTTAAGGTTTTATTGTGATCTAACAATGCTACTCAAGTATGTAGGAAATGTCCTAGGTACACTAGGCACGAAGTACTGGTTCTAAGAATTGGGCAATAAGTCATGGCCACAGGCTGGGCACCTAAGTCCTGACATAAGGTTGGGCAATAAGTCTTGGTCGTGGACTGGGCACCGAATACCTGATGAGTGAAGCTGGGCAATAAGTCCTGGTCATGGACTGGGCCCGAAGACCTGATCCGAGGGATTGGGCAAAAGTCCAACCGAAGGAGCCGGTTGGTAAAAAGTTAAACTCTCTTGAGAATAGTAGGTGAGGACGCGTTCCCCGTAGGAGGGAACATTAGGTGTCGGATTGACCTAGGGTTCCATTTCGAAAGCCAAAGTCAGAACCAAGATAGTTCAGGTTGTTAAACTATGTTTAACTTGTATCATTTATATATTATTTGTGTTTTGGAACTAACCCTGGTTGCAGGAACAAAGGGATGGAAGTTTCTGCTCCCAGGCGCCTATTTGATCAGGCGCCTGTGTTGATACAGGCACCCCAGACAAGGGTGTTTCCAGGCACAATCAAAGCAAGCCTCCAGAATAGCATATGAGGCGCCTGTATTCATACAGGCGCCCTAGTCAGCTCAGGTGCCTAGTTGAAGGGATAAGCGCTGGCCAAGTCTGCGGATTGAGTTTCGCGCAGCATGGTCCATGTGTCAGGCGCCCCTTTCTACACAACCACCCCAACCACTAGTATATAAAGGGGTTCACCCCTTGGGTTGAAATACAACTTCTTTCCACAAATTCTTTCAAGCGTTTTGCTCCAAACGCTCTGTGCTCAAGACTCAAGTGCCAACGATGACCCGCGGCTCCGACATTCAATTTTCTCCGGTCGTCGGTATAACCTTTTTATTAAAGTGTTGTATTTTAATTCTATATTCGAACTTCAAATTGTAATAATTTTACGCAATATAGAATTCCCATCATAAACGGTCAAGGACCGTGGGCCTTGGAGTTGGAGCCGACTGCGACTCCGAACCAAGTAAAAACAAACGTGTTATCATTGATTTGTTTTTCCGCTGCCCAAATTACTCTAAGTGTTCAGAAAATTTGTCGATCGATATTCACCCCCCCCCTCTATCGAATCTAACCGATCCCACAATTTGGTGGGCGACACACCTTGGTGGCTTGGAGTGGCCGGCGGCGCAAGATTGGAGAGGAGATGGTGGCCGATGGCAACCCTTGGACCTAGGGTTTGTTTGGCGCAAGGAATGGTTAGGGTTGTTGAAGAAGAGGATTGCTTTCTTCTTATTCATCTTCTTCTTCATCCTCCTTTGTTTCCTCTGCTGTGATATCTGGTGGCCGACACACCTTAGTGGCTTGGAGTGGCTGCCGACGCAAGATTAGAGAGGAGGTGGTGACCTGCGGCAACTCTTGGACCTAGGATTTGTTTGGCGCAAGGAAGAAGGTAGAAGAAGGGATTGGTGGGTGGCCTTGGTGACTACGGTTCTTGGTAGATCGTCGCCCACACGACGCCCAAGTGGGGAGGGTTATATAATAGACGATCGCGATGTAACTGATGGGTATGGCTTGGCGAGTTTCCTAAGCGAATACTTGGTCGTCCTTGAGAGGCCTCTCCATGTCTACGATTAAAAATTAATCCGAATGGAGACCTGTCTCCCAAACAACCATCTCGTCATTGTATCGATCAGTTCGAATTACAACTTAGTCAATCTCAAGGATCGAGCCTTGTAATTCGCCTAACCGATCGACCGCGGAAAAGACGACGAATAGATCGCCAGTTTTTGTGTTTATTATCGGGGTCCATATTACGATTAATTATTACAATTAATTATCAAATAATTAACTCAATAATAATTAATCAACCACATAAAATGATAAGAAAAATAAGGAGCCAAGGAAGAAATTTATTCCTTCCTTTACCTCGTAGTCTTCTACCTTATGTCCCTTCCCTCTTGGACGTCGTATGGGTGACGAGCTACCAAGAACCAGAATCACCAAGGCCTCCAACTAATCCCCTTCTTCACAAGCCAACAAAACCCTAGTCTAGGGTTTTCACCGCCGGCCCTCTTCTCCTCCCTATCCCTTGCACCGCCGGCCACCAAGTGTTGGGTATGGCTTGGCAGGTTTCCCTAGCGAATACTTGGTCGTCCTTGAGAGACCTCTCCATGTCTATGGATTAAAAATTAATCCGAATGGAGACCCATCTCCCAACGACCATCTCGTCATCATATCGAACGGTTAAAATTACAACTTGGCCAATCTCGAAGATCGAGCCTTGTAATTTGCTTAACTACTCGACCGCGGAAAAGACGACGAGTGGATCACTAGTTTTTATCTTTATTATCAGTGTCCAAATAATTAATTATTATCTAAGATTAACAATTAATCAAAACAATAATAATTAATTAAAATCAACATGAAATGATGAAGATAAAATGAAGGAGCCAAGGAAGAGAATTATACCTTCCTTTACCTCGTAGCCTTGTACCATATGACCCTCCCCTCTTGGACATCGTGTGGGTGACGATCTACCAAGATACATGGTCACCAAGTCGATCCCTTCTCCATGTACCAACCAATCCCTAACCAAAGGGATGCCACCGACCGCTCCAAGAAAGAAGATAATCCAAATACAAACCCTACTAATCCTTTCCTCCACCGCCGACGTCAAAGTTACCGAGCAACTTTTCTTGGAGATGTACAATCTACCATGAGTAGATGATCTCCAATCTGTTTGAAGAAAATTGCCGTTCTGCTCTTCCTCTAAGAAATTGCCACAGCAATTTCTTGTTGCCTCAGCAAATTGTCGTGAGGCAATTTGCTTTCTCCTCAGCAAATTGTCATGAGGCAATTTGCTTTCTCTTCAGCATATTGTCGTGAGGCAATTTGCTTTCTCCTCAGCAAATTGTCGTGAGGCAATTTGCTCCTTGCCTCAGCAAATTGCCTTCCTCCTCCAATCAATTGCAATGAGGCAATTTGATCCTTCCCTCGAGAAATTGCGTGAGGCAATTTGATCAAGAAAGTTGCGATGAGCAACTTGATCTTCACGAGGCGCCGATCAGTAGCCTTTCGAGGAATTGAAGCCAAGGAGAAAATGAGCAGCCTTCTTTCTTCAAGTGAGTTCGGCGCAACACTCAATCCGTGAGGGAGAGAGAGAGAGGAGGAGGAGAGGAAAAACTTAGGGTTTTAGGTGTTTGCTTTGGATTAATTAATTAATTTGGTTTCATGCCACATGGGGTATATATATATGGCTACGATAGGGACCATGAGGAGGAGTTGGATCTTGGCCTACTAATGAAACCAAACCCTGATCCATTAATGAAGATCCATTCCACTAAAGGATCGTCATTGCATTACCTCACTAACCCCATATTTACATATGGGCTCCACCTATTATGAGTACATCCATCCCCCCGTGTTTAAAATATCGAATGCCCATCGATTAATTTAAATTACTGACAATTTAATTAATCGACTTCTGGCTCCTTGACTAGTACCACTAAGCCTTATCATCATGTTGGATCAAATCCATCTACAGGATTTAACATGATGAACCTTATGAGCTCATCAAGGGGGCATCATCATCCCGACTCACTAGGACATAGATTCCGTCAATAATCAAAGACACACCATATAATTAATATTATTTCCCAACTTACCGGGCCTATTGATTTAGCAGAATAAATCTTGCCCATTGATAAATCAAAGAAATAATAATTAACTATATGTGCTCGTTATTATATCAGGATTTAGGGATTGTACTCCATAATAAATCCAAGGTCTAATCCAATTATCAAGTCAGTACAAATTAGATGACCTCTGGTTTTGTTCTTGCTCAATGCACACAAAGCACACTAGTGTAATTCTATGGTCAAGATAAACCACACCTAATTACACTACAACCATCCCGATGATTTGTCCAAATCCATCTCAGTTGTGAGCCTCTTCTTATACTATGCAGGGAACTGATAACACGATCTACTACGTGTCACCACACACCATGTTATCTACAATGTAAAGTATTGGACGGTTATGCATATACTAATATAAATACATATATGTGTTGCTGTGATTCTTTTTCAAAATGTCGATGACCATACAGAAAAAGAAGGCTTTTAGTATACATCCTAACACCAAGAGCTCACCAAGATCGCCGGCCACAAGGACACTCCAAGGAGGAAGATGAAGAAGAAGATTAAGGTGAGAATAGACCTCCTTCCTAACCCAAAACCGGCTAAACACTCTCCCTTTCTTTGCTTATGGCGCCATCCACCGCCAGGTCTCCCTCCTTGCCGCCGGCCCTTTCTCTCCTTCATCTCGTGATCGGTCCGGCCAAACATGAAGAAGAGATGGAGCTTCTTCTTCCTTTGCGCCACCAAGCAAGAGAGAAGATGGGAGAGGGAGGAAGAAGAGAAGAGAGATGGAGCTTCTTTCTCTTCTCTTCTTGTGTCGCCGGTGACCTAGGAGAGAGAAGGTGAGGGAGAGGAGAGAAAAGCCTAGGTTGTTGATCAATTGGATTAGCCTTAGTTTCTTGATCCCATGGGGTGTATATAGGGCTAAGGTAGGGATCATGAGGAGGAGTTGGGTCTTGGCCCGCTAATGATCCACATCCGATCCATTATGAAGATTCATTCCACTAAATGATCTCCATTGAACTTCCTCACCAACCCCCATTTTTCATATGGGATCCACCTATTATGAGTACATCCATCTTTCCGTGTTTAAGATATCAAATGCCCATCGATTAATTTAAACTACTGACAATTTTAATTAATCAACTTCTAACTCCTTGACTAGTACCACTCAACCTTATCATCATGTTAGATCAAATCCACCTGCAGGGTTTAACATGATGATCCTTATGAGCTCATCAAGGGGGCATCATCATCCCGACTCACCAGGACAGGGATTTCGTCAATAATCAACGACACATCATGTACATAATATTATTTCCCAACTTATCGAGCCTATCGATTTAGCAGAATAAATCTCGTCTATTGGTAAATCAAAGAAATAATTATTATATACATATGTCCATTATTATATCGGGATTTAGAGATTGTACTCCATAATAAATTCGAGGTCCGATCCAATTATAAAGTCAGTACAAATTGGATTGCCTCTATTTTGGTCCTACTCAATGTACACAAAGCACACTGGTGTAATTCTATGGTCAAGATAAACCACACCTAATTACATTACAACTATCCCGATGGTTTGTCCAACTCCATCTCGGTTGTGAGCCTCTACTTATACTCTGCAAGAAATTGATAACATGATCTTCCGTGCGTCACCACACACCATGTTATCTATAATGCAAAATATCAGACTGATATACATATACTAATTTAAACATGCAACTGTGTTTTTGTGATTCTCTTTCAAAATGTAGATGATCATATAAAAAAGACAAGTATTTTAGTAAACATCTAACAGTAACGAGAGGTATAACCTTCTCTTACGACTCTTAGTTCTTGCTATCATTTTATGTGGTTTAATTAATTATCTTGTTGATTAATTATTTATTAATTAATTGTGATAATTAATTATTGTGGACCCCGATGATAAATACAAAAATCGGCGATTCGCTCATCGTCTTTTTCGTGACTAATTGGTTAGGCAAGTTACAAGGCTTGAACATCAAGTTTGGCCAAGTTGTAACTCGAATTAATTGTTACGACGACGAGACAGTCATTTGGGAGATAGGTCTCCATTCGGATTAAAAACTTTAATCCATGGACATGGAGAGATTTCCCATGAATGACCCGGTATTCGCTTAGGAAACCCCGCTACCAAAATTGGTATCAAATCTGAGGATTCTGATTTTGTGTGTTTTGGATTCGGTTACATTTTTTATCATGTATTTTATTTTGCCGGATAATAGTAGGATGTGCGTAGGCTAACTCTTTGGTTGCAGGCATGAGATTCCAACTATTGAGGCTAAAATAATGTTTGTATGTGATTGGTTGTGAATGGTTGTAAATTTATTTGAATCCTCGGGTTGACTAGGCTAAATTTGGTATAATTTTGTAATTAAATACGACACCATGTTAGCCGCGTTTACTTTCAATCTAGATTTGATGTACACTCCTTTGTGGAGTATAGGATCGATGGATGTAAATAAATAGCATTTCATCTCGGCCCGGAGATCCCTTCAATGGTGGCTTGCACATGTGTAGGGAGGAGCAGACGAAGGTGGTGACACGACTGGAGGCACATTGAAGACTAAAGCCATGATAGTTGGAAAAATTTAGAATTATTCTTGTTTATTGCTTTTAGTTTATGTGATTGTCGTGCGTGCATGAAAATTCCTCATTATAAATAACTAAGTGGGAGAGGGGCCTTAAGGTTCCCGTGGCCTGCATTATTTATTTGACAAGTTATGCGAACAAGCTTGCGCGTCGGCTCTGAGTGCCTTCCTCCCCATCGGATGGGCTTGTTCTGCGGATCACTGGGTTAGACATGATTATAGAAAATTATTGAAGAGCGTGTGATTTTCCCCATCGGACGACACATAATCTGAAATAATTTTCTTAGTATCGTGTAATGGTAAACACTTAGATGCAAATAATAGTATCCTCACCATCGGAGTCACTGCTATTATTTGTAGGGCTGAAGAGGACCAACTATTAATTTTTTTGTCAAAACATTAGGTTGACAAGATAATAAAATTAATGGGTAAAACCTCCTCTTACAAATGTAGAATTTGTATACGTCCACACTATCATGACATGTCGAAATTCTCGGTGTTTGAGGTGTTAGTTGATTTTAAAATTTATTGTTTGGGAATCAATATTTTTAAAATCTAAAGTTTGTGATCGTTGAGATTCTCAGGAAAATTTTCAAAATGGCCTTTAACCCACTAGCTGTGATACTTAAAAAAACAAACTTACGGACCCTAATTACATTGACTAGAAACGGAACCTGGACATATTGTCCCAACTCTTGAGGAGTACAAGTTTGTAATGTTCGAGTTCTGTCAAGAAAAACCTAGCAGAATCCTGATGAAGAGGAGAAAGAACGTTATAAGAAATGGATTAAAGCAGATGAGATGGAGTGGTGTTACATATTGGCATTCTATGTCAAATGTATTGCAACATCAGCATCAGACTTTTTTCACTGCTTATGACATGATGTTCAATCTCAATGAACTCTTCGAACATCATAATCGGGCCGCTAGGCAGGAAGCAATGAGGAACTTGATGATGATTACCATGGTCGAGGGGACACCCGTGAGGGATCATGTCCGTAA
>JAGFNQ010005793.1:0-18682 GCA_024364735.1 Boesenbergia rotunda | reverse complement strand
GGACATTCCTCCAACACTTCACTAGCAGCCGGAGGCACCACAAGACTAGCCTCAACCTGTTCGCATTAAAGCAAGGCCCGAAGGAATCGCTGCGGGCCTATATCAAGAGATTCTATGGAGTGGCGTTGGACGTGCCGACTGCCATACCAGAGGTGCTGATTAGCGCCTTCTCCCAAGGATTACAGGAGGGAGAGTTCTTCCAATCGCTGATCAGGAAGTCGTCGAAGGACTTTGATAGTTTGCTCGGGAAGGCTGCAGCAGGTGGCTAAAGGGTGCATGCCGACCCGCTGGAGGCCTTATTGTGTCTTCCACCAGAGCCACACGCACGACACGGTGGAATGCCGACAAGATGGGAGAGGCCGAGCTCCTACCCCCAGAGGACGAGGGCGCTCGGCAGCACCCGAGTGAGGTTCAGGTCGGGGAGGTCTAGCCACCGCCACCACGACCGAAGAACCCAGGCGAAACCCCCCGATGGCTCGTAACTTGTTCCCACCAGAGGAGCAGACTGAGTCTGAGGAAAGGGACGAGGAGCAAGCCAACCGACAGAATGCTGTCCGAGGAGGAGTACATGTGATCTCGGGCAGGCCTACTAAGGGAGATTCCAATCGAGCCTGGAAAGCGCAAGTACACCGACTTGAAATTCACTAGGTCGGCACTAGCGTCGCTCAGGCACAGGGGACCCAGATCAGCATCGGGTCGCAGGATCTACAGGGATTGGCAGTCCCGCATGATGATGCCTTGGTCATCACCGTCATGATCGCCAACTACCAAGTCCACCGCACTATAGTGGATATGGGCAGCTCGGTCAATATACTCTACAAGAAAGCCTTCGACCAGATACAGATCGAGCTGCCCCAGCTGGAATTGGTGGCTACCCCGCTGTTCGATTTTACGGGGAACCAAGTGCAACCAATTGGTCAGATTCAGCTGGCCATTTTCTTGGGCGAGGAGCCATTAAAGAGGACCAGATGGTCCACCTTTTTGATAGTGGACACTCCCTCGGCCTACAACGCAATCTTGGGTCAACCAGCCCTCAATGAGTTTCAGGCGGTCACCTCGACCTTCTACCTCAAAATCAAGTTCCCAGTTGGGGACAAGGTTGGGGAAGTTAGAGGAGATCAAAGAGTCGCCCGGAGATGCTATGTGGATGATGTCCGGGTGGAAAGTTAGAAGGCCCAACGCACTCTCCCTAGTTGTAATATGGTGCAAGCTTCTCCTTGGGCCTAGTTGCACGACGACAAGGAAGAGGTCCAGCTACTTCCCGACCGGGAGAAAGCCTGAGTCAAGATAGTGGTCGATTTGCCGTGCGAGCTGAAGGAGTTGTTGCTAGAGTGCCCAACTAGGAATCAAGATGTGTTCTCCTGGTCAGTAAAGGAACTGAAAGGAGTCCGACCGGAGGTGGCCGATCACCACCTTCACGTTTACCCTAATGCTCGGCTAGTCAAGCAGAGAAAGTGGGACTTCAACATGGAGCAGAATAAGGTAATCCAGGCTGAGGTCGAGAAATTGATGGAAGCCGGGCACATCCGAGAGGTCCAATTCCCGGCCTAGCTAGCCAACGTAGTCTTGGTAGTCAAGCCTGATCATAAATGGAGAGTGTGCATCGACTTCTGTGACTTCAACCGAGCATGCCCAAAGGACTGCTACCCTCTGCCCCGAATCGACCAGATGGTGGAATCGACGGCAGGAAGTGAGCTCATCTCCATGCTGGATGCCTACCAAGGATATCACCAAATGCCCTTGGCAGTAGAGGACCAAGAGAAAGTGAGTTTCATCATGGCCGACGGCACGTACTGCTACACGGTCATGTCATTCGGGCTGAAGAACGCTGGAGCCACCTACCAGAGGATGATGAACAAAGTATTCCACACCCAGATCGGCCGGAACATTGAGGTATATGTGGACGACATTCTGATCAAATCAGGCCAAGCGACAGATCTGGTGGCGGACTTAAAAGAGACATGTCAGACCTTACGTAGGTACGGGCTCAAACTAAACCCCGTCAAATGACTTTTTGGAGCCCAAAGTGGCAAATTCCTCGGATACATAGTTACCGAGAGAGGCATAGAGGCCAACCCGAGCAAGGTCAAGGCTCTGCTTGATATGCCCCCACCACGGAACCTCCGAGAGGCGCAAAGGCTCACCGGGTGCATTACGGCATTATCCCTCTTCATATCTCGGTCTGCCGAGTGGGGATTACCCTTCTTCAAGACTCTCCGATGAGCCACCAAGTTCCAGTGGGATGCCGACTGTGATAAGGCATTCGAAGAGTTGAAGATGTATCTCTCCAAGCTGTCAGTGTTGGCCAAGCCCAAGGTTGGGGAGGTACTATCTATGTATTTGGCTGCCTCGGCTAAGTCGGTCAGCATGGTCTTGGTCAAACAGGAGGGAGCCGAGCAACAGCTCGTGTACTTCTTTGCTCATTTATTAAAATGTGCCGAGTGTCGATATACGACACTCGAGAAATTGGCTTATGTTCTGTTGTTGGCTGCTCGAAGGCTTCGGCCCTATTTCCTGGCGCATCCGAACGTAGTCCTAACCAACAGCAACCTGGGGCGAGTAGCTTCAAACCCAGAGGCATCAGGGCGACTGATTAAGTGGACGACCGAGCTAAGCGAGTATGATATCCAGTATCAAGCTCGGCCGACCATCAAAGCACAAGCCATGGCCGATTTCCTAAGCGAGCTGCACTCAAAAGAGATCGAAGAAGCTTGGCAAGTCTACATAGATGGCTCGTCAGCTCGGAAGGGCAGTGGGATAGGAATACTGATGGTCTCACCGGGGGGGTAGTTGCACCTGTCGGTCAGATTGGAATACTGAGCCACCAATAATGAGGCCGAGTATGAGGCCCTCATTGTGACATTGCAAGCAGCTAAGCATGTAGGTGCCACTCGGGCTGTGCTATACTCGGATTCGCAATTAGCCACTCGGCAACTCGCCGGTCGATTTGAAGTCAATAGTGACCGGTTGCAAGCCTTCGTGGAAGCCTACGAGAAATTAAAAATCAGATTCCGGGAGATCCAGCTACAGAAAATCCCCCGGGAAAGTAACCTACGGGCAGATGAGCTGGCCAAGTTGGCTAGCTCGGTAGGTTCTTGGTGTTGGGTATGCCTTAGCGGGTTTCCTAAGCGAATACCAGGTCGTCTATGAGAGACCTCTCCATGTCCACAGATTAAAAAATTAATCCGAATGGAGACCTATCTCCCAAACGACCGTCTCATCATCGTATCAATTGATTTGAGTTATAACTTAGCCAAACTTAAAGTTCAGGCCTTGTAACTCGCCTAACCAATTGGTCGTGGAAAAGACGACGAGCGGATTGCCGATTTTTATGTTTATTATTGGGGTCCAAATAATTAATTATCAACAATAATTATCAAATAATTAAGAACATGATAATTAATTAACGCCACATAAAATGATAGAATCAAAGAGCCAAGGAAGAGATTATACCTTCCCGTTACCTTGCGATCTTCTATCGTAGGACCCTCCTCTCTTGGACGTCGTGTGGGTGATGATCTACCAAGAACCAGAATCACCGAGGCCTTCCAATCAACCACTTCTTCACCCGCCAATCAAACCCTAGTGCTAGGGTTTACCGTCGGCCCTCCTTCTTCCTCTCCTCCTTGTGCCGCCAGCCACACAAGGGCCTCCCAAGCACGCCGACCACAAAGAAGCACCGGAGAGGAAGCTAGGGAAGAAGATGAAGGAGAAAAGAGATCTCCTTCTCCAACCTTACCCCGCCGAAAACCCTCCTTTTCTTCTTGCTTGTGGCGCTGCCGGCCACCAAGAAGAAACTCTTCTTCTCCAACTTCGGCAGCCCCTTTTCCGCCCTCTTCTTGCCGAGCCACAAAAGGAGGATGAAGGTCCTCCTTGTCCTTGTGATCGCCGAGTACCCAAAGGTGAAGAAGAAGGGAGAAAAGAAGGAAGAAAAGAGAAGTTCTTCCTCCTTGTCGCCGGGTGCCCTAGGAGAGAGAAGAGAGTGAGAGGAGAGAAGAGGCTTGAGGTTGGATGATCAAATTGGATTCCTTGGTTTCATGATACCATGGGGTATTTATAGGGCTACAATAGGGACCATGAGGAGGAGTTGGGTCTTGGCCTGCTAATGGATCCAAAACCGATCCATTAATGAAGAACCATTCCACTAAAGGTTATCCATTTAACTACCTCACCAACCCCCATATTTACATATGGGCTCCACCTATTATGAGTACAATTTCTCTCTATGTTTAAGATATCGAATGCTCATCGATTAATTTAAATTACTGACAATTTTAATTAATCATCCTCTGACTCCTTGACTAGTATCACTCATCCTTGTTATCATGTTGGACCAAGTCTACTTGCAGGATTTAACATGATAAACTTTATGAGCTCATCAAGGGGGCATCATCATCCCGACTCACCAGGACACGGATTCCGTCTATAATCAACAGCACACCATATAAATAATATTATTTTCCAACTTACTGGGCCTATCGATTTAGCAAAATAAATCTCGCCCATTGGTAAATCAAAGAAATAACTACTAAGTATATGTGCCCGTTATTATATCGGGATTCAGAGCATGTACTCCATAATATACTGAGGTTCAATCCAATTATAAAATCAGTATAAAATAGATCACCTCTATGTCGATCCTGCTCAATGCACACAAAGTGTACTAGTGTAATTCTATGGTCAAGACAAATCACACCAAATTACACTACAACCATCCCGATGGTTTTTCTAACCCTATCTCAGTTGTGAGCCTCTACTTATACTCTGCAAGGGACTGATAACATGATCTTCTATGCGTCACCACACACCATGTTATCTACAATACAAAGCATCAGACAGTTTGCACATACTAATATAAACATGCAACAGCGATGTTGTGATTCTCTTTCAAAATGTAGATGTCCATACAGAAAAGGGAAGACTTTTAGTATACATCCTAACAATCTCCCACTTATACTTAAAGACTCTGCTATCCTCCCAGTGCCATACATCTGACTCCCATATCCTCCAAATGCCTATCAAAAGCTCTCGCCGGAAGGGCCTTAGTGAAAGGATCCGCCAGGTTATCCTCTGATGCAATCTTGGTGATAACTACTGTTGATGCAGTCTGACCCTGATTGTTATTTTGGTGTTGACATCGATTTTAGTTTAGGTTGATTATGATGATTATGATTAAGTCCTGGTCGGGGATCAGGCATGGTATGGAAAATCCTAGCTTGGAGAGCTAGGTGTTGGAAAATCCTAACCTGGAGGGTTAGGTGTTGAAAATCCTAGCTTGGAGGGCTAGGTGTGTGAAAAGTCCTAATTCGGAAGAGGTGGGTGAAAAGTCCTAACTTGGAGGGCTAGGTGAAAAGTCCTAACTTGGAGGGTTAGGTGAAAAGTCCCATCTTGGAGAGTTAGGTGAAAAAGTCATGGCTTGGAGGGTCAGGTCCTAACTTGGAGGGCTAGGTTTGGAAAGTCCTAATCCGGAAGAGTTGGGTGAAAAGTCCTAGCTTGGAGGGCTGGGTGAAAAGTCCTAGCTTGGAGGGTTAGGTGCAAATTCCCAACTTGGAGGGTTAGGTGAAAAATCCTTAGCTTGGAGGGCTATGGTGGATGAAACCCCTAGCTTGGAGGGCTAGGTTGGAGCCCCTGGATCAGTCTGGTGACCGATCAGGGAGTTGGCACGGTGCTCCTTCTTGGATCGGTCTGGTGACCGATCTAGCAATGACTGATCGATCTGGTGACCGATCAAGGAGTGTGTGTTTCACCCATTGCTTTGCTCCTGATCGGTCTGGTGACCGATCAGGGAGCAAATAGTAAGGTTGAGTTCCCTTGCTGAACTGCTCCTAATCGGTCTGGTGACCGATCAGGATCACTGTGCAGATCATTCTGGAGAACGATCCAGCATCACAGGTTCCTCTCTATGATCGATCAGGACGGAGCCTGATCGATCTGGTCACGACCTGATCGGTCTGGTGATCGATCAGGAGGTTTCTTGATCGGTCCGGTGATCGATCAGGAGGTCTGGACTGCGAAGCTCAAAAATTGCCCGATAAAGGGGTCGGTCGGTCGGGTGATCGATCCACAACCTGGGATCGGTCTGGTGATCGATCCAGGAGAGTCCCAAAGAAATTATGATTTCTAATTGAGCGTTGGGGACCGATCAGGACGAAGCTTGATCGGTCTAGACCCAGCCTGATCGGTCTGGTGACCGATCAGGAGGCTCTCTGATCGGTCCGGTGACCGATCACTTTAATTCAAAATGCACTGTCAGACGCTCTGATCGCGTCTGAACGTATCCTCTGATTCTTGATTTACTGAGTGATATGTTGTTCTAATACTCTGATCAAGCTGCAGGTGACAGGGGAGGATTCAAACACTCAAGGAGAAGTCAATGGAGGCTTTCCTTGGAGCAGGTTTGTCCGTTTTCCATCTCAGGTTGCAACGGCCGGAGCTGCAGACTGGAGCTTGGCTGAGGGGAGCTCAGGAAGTCCAGGGAGGGCTCAGTGGTAGCTGGCGTTGGCAGGGAAGCAGCTGGAGGCTACAGGAGATGCTGTCACCTGGTGCTGAGTGGAGAAACAAAAGGGCGGAAGAAGGCTTTGTTGAAGCAGAGTTCTGGAGTTCTAGTGTTCGGGAACTGAGTTCTTGCTGCGCCTTTGTGTTCTCCACATCTTGCTTGCGTGTTCTGAAGTTCCATCATCTTGTGCAAGCAACTACAATCTGTGAAGCAACCATTCATTACTTGAGCGCTTGAAGGAGGGAACAAGAAGCTCCGAGTCCAACAGCGAGAAGACACGAGGAGAGAGCTCTTGCGTGAGATCGTCGCTGGGTGGAGCTCTGAGGGAGCTTGCTGTGTTCTTGTCTTTGCTAAGTGCTAAGTAAGATTTTTCTTGTTGTTTCTTTGTACTTAAACATATATCTGTGATTGAAACGCTGTGGAGAGGTTTCTCCACCGAGAAGGAGGTTGTTGTCTATCCGGTGATAACCAGGGCTTGATCTGTCGACGATCAAGGGATCGCCCACCTTAAGGGCACGCCAAGGAGTAGGGGCAAGTTATCCCCGAACCTTATAAACCCTCCTTGTTAGCGATCTTGCTAGTTGTGTTTGTTTCCTTTCGTTATCTATTTTCATTTTCTACACTGCTTTGTTTCTTCCGCTGTACTACTAATAAGTTTGAGTGCAGATTTTGATAAGTGCTTAAAGTCTAAGTGTTTGGCTATATTCACCCCCCCCTCTCTAGCCATCCGGGTTCCAACAACTACTTCTCCTCGCTTTACGATTTCTCGTATCAGGTGGTACTTGCGCTCCATGTGTTTACTCGCCTTATGGGCTCGTGGCTCCTTCGAGTTTGCAACTGCACCACTATTATCACAATAAATTATGATAGATCTGGGCAAACCAGGAATCACATCCAAGTCCATTATGAAGTTCCTGAGTCATACAGCTTCCTTGGCTACCACATACTCAGCTTCCATGGTGGAGTCCGCCACACATTTCTGCTTGACACTCCTCCATACTATGGCTCCACCTCTTAAAGTAAACACAAACCTCGAGGTAGACTTACTTTTGTCTCTATCCGATTGGAAGTCTGAATCCGTATAACCGACAGGGAGTAATTGGTCTGCCCAGTAAACCAGCATATAATCCCTTGTCCTTCTCAGGTACTTCAGTATATGCTTTACCGCAGTCCAATGTCCCTGTCCAGGGTTACATTGATATCTGCTAATCATGCCCACGACAAAGTAGATATTCGGTCTCGTACACAGCATAGCATACATGAGGCTTCTTACAGCTGATGCATAAGGAACCGCCTTCATCTCCTCTATCTCCTTTGATGTTTTAGGACACATCTCCTTAGATAGAGGAATTCCATGCCTGAAAGGTAGAAAACTTTTCTTGGAGTTTTCCATGCTAAAACGAGCTAGGACAGTGTCTATGTATGAAGCTTGGGAAAAGCACAACATCATTTTCGGTATGGCAGAACATCCTGTGTCGGTATGGGATTCCTCATAAGCTCGTCTCGGACAATGGAAGACAATTCCAAAGTTGAAAAATACAAGAATGGTGCTCGACCTACGACATTCAGTAGGCCTTCACTTCTGTGGCATACCCGTAGAGCAATGGCCAAGCAGAAGGGCCAATTGGGAGATCCTGAGGGGCTTGAAGACCAAGATGGACCATGCAGGAGGAACCTGGGTAGACGAACTGCCAAGTGTCCTATGGGCTCAGCGAACCACACCGAGAGAAATACAGGCCACACCCCATTTCAGTTGGTATACGAAAGCGAGGGCGTAGTGCTTGTGGAGGTCGGGTGCGAGTCCGACCGGCAAAAAGCTTATGATAAGGATAACTCAGAAAGAAGGCGGTTAGAGCTGGACCTGGTCGAAGAAATTCGAGGGAAAGCAGCCGCTCGGATGTTTGCCTACCGTCAGAGAATGAAGCAAAGATACAATCGCAGGGTGTTGCCAAGGGCCTTCCAAGTCGGTGACCTCGTATGGAAGAGAATAAAGCCGGTAGGGGAGGTCAGCAAGCTAGAGCCTCAATGGGGAGGGCCCTTCAAGGTCGTCCAGTAGTTGGCCTCAGGAGCATATTACCTGGAGAACGAGCAAGGAAGAAAGCTGGATCGACCTTGGAGTGCTATCCATCTACAGCCATACCGAGAGGCAGATTAAGAGCTTGTAATACAAGTATGATTCACAACTGCAATGATAGTAGAAAAGTGGAGTTCTTGGGCAACTTGCAGGAACTCCAGACTCTCGCCTCTAAGCCAGTTATAAGCGGGCATGCCCCCGCGCACCCCTCAGATCGGCTCCCAGCCCAGACGCGTGGCGACCCACACTCCCTAGGGTTCAGCAGACTGAGTGTCCAGACTCTTGCCTCTGAGTGAGTTATAAGCGAGCATGCCCTCACGCACCTCTCGAATCGGCTCCTAGCCTGGACGCGTGGTGACCTATACTCCCTGGGGTTCAGCCGACAGACGCGTGGCGACCCACGCTCCTTGGGGTTTAGTCGACCAAGTGTCCAGACTCTCTCCTCTGAGTGAGTTATAAGCGGGCATGCCCCCGCGCACCCCTCGGATTGGCTCCCAGCCTCGATGCGTGGCGACCCATGCTCCCTGGGGTTCAGCCGACCGAGTGTCCAGACTCTCACCTCTGAGCGAGTTATAAGCGGGCATGCCCCCGCGCACCCCTCGGATCGGCTCCCAGCCCAGACGCGTGGCGACGCACGCTCCCTGGGGTTTAGCCGACCGAGTGTCCAGACTCTCGCCTCTGAGCGAGTTATAAGCGAGCATGCCTCCGCGCACCCCTCGGATCGGTTCCCAGCTTGGACGCGTGACGACCCACACTCCTTGGGGTTCAGCTGACCGAGTGTTCAAACTCTCGCCTCTGAGCGAGTTATAAGCGGGCATGCCCCCGCACACCCCTCAGATCGGCTCCCAGCTTAGACGTGTGGTGACCCACGCTCCCTGGGGTTCAGCCGACCGAGTGTCCAGACTCTCACCTCTGAGCGAGTTATAAGCGAGCATGCCCCCGCGCACCCTTCGGATTGGCTCCCAGTCCGGACGCGTGGTGACCCACGCTCCTCAGAACTTAGTTGACTGAGCATCCCTGCTCTAAGCCTTATGAGCAAATAGCATTCTACTTGGCTCAGCCCCCAATCAAACATGTGGCGACCCACGCTCCCCGAGGTCAAGCGCGTGAGCCTTGCTCCCCGAGCGAACAACAGTATACTTGGTCGATCGCTTTATAATCCTCGTTCCTTAAACAAAAGCCGACCATGAATAACTAAGTCCCTCGAGCCGGTATGTGGCTTAGGGGCTATTCCCTAGCCTTAATCTATTCAAAGTCTCGCGTTTGTTGGCCGAGTTAGCCTAGTTAGCTTCACAGAGGAAGGGAGAAAGAGGGGGCTGATAAGTGCTATTTTATTAATTATTTTAGTTGCTAAAATCCAAGTTTAACCCATATTTTACTTGCTTAATTGTGAATTTACCCTAGGTTCTAGGACTTAATGTTATTTTGGACTTAATTGCAAGTCTTTACATATTTAAAATGATTTGACACTAAATTGTTAATCTATTTTTGCAGGCATGAAAAGATCATGGACCTAGGGCATGCTGGGTCAAACTGGAGTCGGAAGTGGACCCGGATCGAGTAATCAAGCTTTAGACTAATCTGGGTCGTTCGATTCAAAAACGGCTAGATCTGAGCCATCTGGGAATCTCTGAGGCAATCCGAGCTAGGGTTAAGGCTGATCAAGCACTGAGGCCAAGATCTGAGACTTTCATCCAAATCAGAGATCATTCAACCGTTGGATCAAGCTCAGAGGGCTCTAGATCGTCCATTCAAAGATCGGGTTGATCTCACAGCGTCGCGTCTCCGCCGCAGTGTTTCTTCGTTCTTCAGCAGTTCTTCGAGTTTTTCTTCAATTTCTTCATCTAAGGGGCGCGACCACCTTAATTTCTCCCTTAGATCATGTTCTAGGTCATTTGGGAAGATCATTCGTGAAGTTTCCAGTTCAGAATTGCCCAAGAAACAGAGCTGTTGAGAGGTTTCCGCAGTTCTGCCATTTGCTGCCTTTGGATCGGCTGTGCTCCATTTCCTTCCACCTGAGCTATCTGGAGGGGTTCCCTAGAGTGCTCGGAGCATCCCCAACTCACCATCGCACGCGGACACAGTTAAATCAAAGAAATCGAATGGAAATTTCAGATTTGAGCAAGCTGAGCTGGTTTTGATCGCAGATTGAGTTTTCCCAGTGAATTGTGGAGCTTACGGGTTCGAGGCTTGCCCTTGTGTGACGAACAAGGAGTACTTGAGCTGAGGGAGTGATTGGGGATTAGTTTGTTTAGTGAATTTCCAATTTATTTAGCTGTAGTTTTCGAATTCTGCAAGTGTTTCATTTCTGAATTTTTTGTATCAGCTGTTAGTTTTCCTTTACAATTCGATTCTGTCTTGTTTAGGTTTCAAGTTTTCAAGGTAATCAGTAGTTAGTGTTGGTGCAATCTTGTTTAGGTCAGGGTTGACCTAGTTTGACTAAGCTCGGGTGAGCTTAGGTCTGGTAAGCTTGGAAAGCTTAAGGTTAGATGTTTCGATGTTTGATAATGATGTTTGAATGTCATATGATGTTTGAATGTCGTATGATGTCAAGTGGATGTCAAGTGGGTCAAGGTTGACTGGAGGCTTGACGGAAAAGACCTAGTGGGACTAGGCACACCTAGTGGGACTAGGTGAAGTCCAGGTGGATCGGGGAGATCGTACGCTGGCATAGGAAACGACCTAGTGGGACTAGGCACACCTAGTGGGACTAGGTGAAGTCCAGATGGATCGGGAAGATCGCATGCTGGCAAGGTGGAAGTCTACCAAGAGACTAGACCTAACTCGAGGGTTAGGCGAATCTGGTTGGGAACCAGGGTAAGTCCGAGCTGGGAGCTAGGCAGTAGAAATCCAAGTTGGTCAAAGGGGTTGACCGGACACTTGGTAGAGGATCCTAGACTTGTGAAAACAAGTTAGGTTGGACTCAATCGATTGGGTAATCGATTGGGTGAATCGATTGGAGGATCGATTAGGGAGGTTTGCGCGAGAGAACAGAAGGGCCCTGAATCGATTGGGTAATCGATTCAGGGCTCTGGTAATCGATTGGCTAATCGATTAAGGTGCCTTTTGATCGATTGGGGTAATCGATCACAGAGGTTTGCGCGAGAGAGCAGAGAGGCTCTGAATCGATTGGGTAATCGATTCAGGGCACTGGTAATCGATTGGCTAATCGATTACGGTTTGAATACTAGCCGTTGAACGGCTAAATCCTACGTGGTAATCGATTGGGTAATCGATTAAGAAACCCTAGGCGTCGGGTATAAGGTCTTTCACACAGGTTTTGGTCGTAACTCTTCTTCCTTCTTCCACGCCATTTCAAGAGAAGCTTTGGGGCTTAGTGTTGCTGCACTTCCAAAGTTCTAGAGGCGATCACAAGCTTGAAGATAGCAAGGAAAGCAAAGTGTGAGCTTATTTATTGTAAATCTTGTGAGATTTCTTTTGTATTTGCTTTGTTTCTTGTTGTATCTTTGTGAAAGCTTGTAAGAGGTTTCTCCACCTCAAGAAGGAGACTTTCATAGTGTATGAGAGTGTGAGGAGAGTGGATCCTTGGACTAGTCACCCGACCGGGGTGGATACTAAGTAAATCCTTGTGTTAGCGATTGCTTGAAGTCTTCCGCCGCGATAAATCTTCTACAAGCGAATCGAAGCTAATCACCCCCCCCCTCTAGCTCGTCTACCGGTCCCAACAAGTGGTATCAGAGCAAGGTTGCTCTTCATTGGACTAATCGCCAAGAGGGCAAGAGCTAGAGGAAGAAGAAGAAGTTGGAAGAAACTCTAATTCCAAGAAGTCATCATCAAAAGGGTTCAACTTCAAAAATGGAGTTTGGCTATGACACAAGAGCACCTCCACCATTCGACAAGGCAAATTTCGATCTTTGAAAATCAAAGATTGAAAATTACTTCATGATGGAGATAGAGCAATGGTTTGCTCTAATTGAAGGTTTTCAAGCTCCAACAAGCTCGAAAGGAAATCTTCTCAAGAAAAGCAAATGGAATGAGGAGCAAATCAAGAGATGCGAGGCCAACTACAAAGTGACCAAGCTATTGGTAAATCTTTTGCCGAGCAACATCTTGGACAAGATTGGAGAATTCGAATATGCTAAAGAGCTTTAGAGCAAATTGGCAAGACTTCATGAAGATCCCTCCACTATACAAAATCAAGACAAATCCGAAGAGGGAAATTCATCAGAGGAAGAAGATTCGGAAGTTGAGAGATGCTCAACATCCGAAGAGGAAATTCAAGAAGCTTCTACTTCAAGGATTGAGGAGGAGCAAAATTTGACATCGGCCAACGAAGAAAAGGAAGAAGTCTCCACCTCTAGGATTGAGGGGGAGCAAAGGTCATTCACTCCGGAAAATGAAGAAGTATCTCCTTCCGGATCAAGTGAAGAGTCATGTGACACCCCTACAAGCAAAGGTATAAAAATTTCAATTGGTAAAAATAAAGATCATATCATTTGCTTTGAGTGTAGGGAAAAAGGGCACTACAAAAGTAAGTGTCCTACTTTGGTCAAGAAGAAGGTGCTAGTGACACCCAAGACCAAGGGAAAGCCAAAGGAGGTTGGTCCCGTCGCAAAGAAGGATAAGAAGCACATTGTGTGCTTCTCATGCAAGCAAAAAGGACATTATCGAAACCAATGTCCAAAGGGGAAGGATCCGACCAAAGCAAAGAGAAGAAGCTCAAGTCAAGGGGGAGCCTCCAAGATGAAGACTAAGGTACCATTAGGTAATGGTACTTATTTTCATCATGATAATATGCATGATAGGAATAATTTTTATCATTTTAATGCTATTTATCATGAAAATAGGAGGTATAAAAACCCTAAGGAAAACTATAGAGCTTTCCATGCTAGGACTACCATCCCTAAGGATAGAGAAGATTTTAGATCATCTAAAGGTAGACCTACGCAAAATAAGGCCAAGAAGAACAATCACCAAGGCTATACTAAAAAACCAAGCCTTGAGGAGGTAATGATTGAAAATCAAGTTTTGAGGTCAAAAGTTGAAAAATTAAAAAAATCCCTTAAGAAAATAGAAAATCTATTAAAGGGATCAAAAGGTCAAAACCTAGATTTAAGAAGTCAAGGACCTTCTAGGAGCAAGAAAGGTTTGAGATACAAACCTAAAACTAAGGATGATGGTCCATCCTATCATAGAGTTCCATATAGATATGGAACTCAATCTAGGTCTAGAAGTCAAATCAAGGCCACAAGGGAAGCTATCCCTAGAGTTGACCAAGACAAGACCGACATGACTAAAGCTTCGGAGAAGCCTAGAAAAGTCATTAAGAAGGTATCAAGGGAAGTTATCCCTAGTGAATACCTAGAACACTCAAGGAGCACCAATAGGTTTTGGGTTCCTAAGAGTGTGTTCGCCACACCCTAGATAGGTCTAGGGAGTGTCAACTCAAATTGGAAGAGTAGTTAACCTAACCTTGATGAAGTTGGCACTTTGGGACATTTTCAAGGGTTATTACCCTTGAAAATGAAGGAATCAATGGCTTACTCTAGGAGGAGTAAATTATGTGCCAAACTATATTTTTGAAAGATTAAACTTGATAGATTTGGCACAACTAGGTTAGAATCCAAAGATAGGCCAAGTTGGGGAGTTTTGGCATTATCTTGGAAATTAGGGTAAATTTAGGATTATCAATGGCTTAGCAATGAGTTATTGATACTTAGATAGGAAATCTAGGTACATTCTTTTTGCTATTATGTCATGTTTTGTATGCCCTATCACATGCCATGACATCATATTTCATCATTCATATTTATTATGAAAATATTACATGTCATGTCATACATGCATCATTTAGCTATAATTTCTTTTGAAAATCCTAATATGATGCATGTCATAGTCATTAATCATGCATAAATCAATTTTTATTGAAAGTTAAGGACATTGGCATTAATTGACATCCTAGGTGGATGATCAAAGTTTACAATGCCTAGATAGAAATGCATGAACCCTTAGTTTAGGGAGAACATGACTTTCACATCTCACTAAGACCATAAGTTGACTTGTGTGTGTTTTTGAGACACATTAGAAACAAGTGAGATGTTAGGGTGATGAACAAAACTCAAGGTGTTGATAAAGTGCATCAAATTGAGTTTTAGATTTATCAAAACATAAATTTAAATGGACTCCAATCATTGGGAAAGCTAATGTGCAAGTCATGTGCATTTAGCCCAAGGAACATAGTTGGATATTGTTTTTGAAAAACATTTTAAAACTATCTTGGAAAACCTTGGTGAAGACTATCTTTTGATAGTACTCATCATTGATGAATTGGATACAAAACAATGAAAAACATTGAAGTATTTCAATGGTTTCTAATTTTTTGTCAATCTTTGAAAAAGAAGGTTATTTTCATAGAAAATTATTTTTGCTTGATAGTATATAGTATAAATAATATCTACACGAAATTTCAAAATTTTTTGAATTTTGTAGAATTATTTAAGAGTTTTTGAAATTCGAATCTGAAATTGTTTTCAGAAATCAGAAACTCTCAATCGATCGGGTGATCGATTGTGCCAGTAACTCAATCGATTGATCAATCGATTGAGAGATCTTTTTACGAGCACAGAAGCTCGTGTAGTCGATCCGGTGATCGATTACAAGTAGCTGTAATCGATCGGCTGATCGATTAAGGCAGGTCGTAATCGATTGGTTCCCAACACCAATCGATTGGTAAGTCTGAAACTGTCTGGTTTCAGTCAGTTAACCCATTTTCGAGTAACCTACCAATCCCTAGTCCCTTGGAATACTTTTCTAAGTATATTTGGGTCACTGTCAGTATGAAATCAAAAAGGGGAAATGGTGTAACGACCCACCTTCTGGTACTAGGCTTTAAGGCGGATCGCTACTAACTAACTGACTAACTGACTAATTAATGATTTCTTATAATGCTAAACCAACTGGGAGAATTTAAAAAAATTCTTATTTTATTATTTACTGAACTAACAATTCATAAACATGTTGAGAGTACTAACTAGCCCAAAATAAAGCAAAACTTTTATTTTATTACCTTGGCAGGATTCGATCCCCCAACCTCTGGGTTGCATGGCTAAAGCACTAACCAGCTGCTCTACACCAGTTTTGTTTTACACAGTACCAGTCGACTGCTATATGCCAGTCGACTGGTCAGGCCACAGAATGTTTCTGTGACCGATACCAGTCGACTGGTATTTTCCCAGTTGACTGGTAATTCTGAAATCCCAGTTTTCAGATTTGCTAGAATTTACCAAACTTAAGCCACAATGTACCAAAATCATATCTAATAAGCAGAATGACATAAATAAAGTTCCACGACTATTCTAAGACATTTATTATATGTTTTTGGAGGGTTTCTAGCATGTATAGCAACTTAGAAATCATAAAAACGACATGTAGAAGCAATAACATAAACGTGCCAAGTTCGTATCAACTTCTTATTGAAACCATTCATCATTCATATCTAAGGGCATTCTTAGCTACTACATGTCATTCTATATGGTGCATATATCTTAAAACAAGCATATCCTATGTATTTAGCATGTAAATCAAAAGTATCAAGTTCTTATCTCTAAAGCTTAAGCATGAATCTAAATTACCATATTGCAAGTAGTAACTCATATCATTCAACATTCGCTAAGCAAGTATTAACACAGGTAAATAAACTACTTTAATATACTAGGCACCACAAATAACGAGTCTAATTAAGTTCATACATGGTTCACATAACCTATTGCGGAAAAACTAAAAGAAACATAATAAAGACTATTTCTATGCTTTGCAAGTTCCAAAGACTTTTATTCCAACTCCACCATCACACACACTTTGCATCAAGCCCGCCGCCTCCGTTACTAGTGCTTTCCTTTACCTATATCTGCAGTATAAGGAAATGCAAACTAATAAGCATAAAGCTTAGTAAGTACCATCTAGCCTCACAAAACTATGAAAACTCGAATTATGCTTTTGTAAAACATGCTATGCACATACATACTCATATCTATAAGAAATCATGCTAGGCTCATGCTAACTTACATATCATAGAATGTCATGGCATATAACTGAGACATGACACATACTGAACTAAAACTGAAAAGTAAGCTATAGCATGGTATACATATCTGAACTGGAACTGAAACTAACTAATATAAAACTAATTATTAAATTCACCACATGCTAATATGAATTTCTGAAAACTAAATACATATAGTAGGTGAAAATAATAATCAACTGCTATGGGCCCGGCAATATACCAACTGTGCACGCATCCCTAATAAACCCGAGGTAGTAAATCCCGAATCCATTAGGGTTCTACTAGGTTATCTAAACCTAGGGGCAACTAGGAGCCCATCCCATACTAGGTTATCTAAACCTAGAGGCAACATGGAGCCTATCCCTGGACCGAAGTCCGGTACAATGCCAACTGAAAATAAAATAGTTCTTTTATACTTTTCTTTTTCTCTTCTGATTCTTGCTTTCACTAGGTTATCTAAACCTAGGGGCAACTAGGAGCCCATCCCACTGGACCTTGGTCCCAATCATAACTGAAGCAAGAATTTCTATTCTTTAATGCTTGCTATAGCATTAACTGACTAACAATTTAACAAACACCTTGCGACTTAACCCTTTCTTTTCTTTTAAAGTCGCTCCCTGGGCACTCGAACGTGCTCCTTAACCCGAAACTGAAGGGTAAGTGCACTCAAGCCCATCCAGGGATACCTTCAGACTCTAAAACTAATCCGAAGGGTTAATACAACGTGCTTGTTCATCATCCATGGTATCTAACCGTAGGACATACATATAAGGAACTAAACCATACGAAACGTCAACCGAAACTACTTATACTGCAGGTGAGGGATACTTACATCCTGCGCTAGGTTTTCCTTACGAATAAAATCTGAAATTCCCGAGGAAACGTCGAATTTCGACGTTCTTCTTGCTCCTTGGCGTTCTCCTCGCGTCTACGAGAATTCTCGTTGAGAATAGGGCCTCTTGAGACCTTCCCTTGGCTTATCCTTTGTCTTGGACGAGAGAGAGAGGGCGAGAGAAGAGAGTCTCGGGAGAGGGAGAGGAAGAAAATCGCAAAGAGAGAGGGAGGTGTCGGCGCTGAGAGAAGGTGAGGAAAAGAGTGAATCTAAAAACCCTAAGTTCCCCTTTTATACTCATGGGAAAATTTAACTAACTTTGCCTTATTTATCTTTTCCTCTATTCTATATCAACGAAAACAGACTAGCCCACTTGGTAAGTCCACTCCTCCCTCCAGCGTAGGATTAGGGATCAAATCTCACTTACTCGATTTTTTTCTTTTTATCTCTTTTTGTCACTTTCGTTTATGAAAAAATTCTATAAAAATATCTATAAATTCGGAATAAATTCTAAGATATTTCTAAAATTAGTTTCGAGAATTTTCGGGCGTTATAATCCCCCATACCTTATAAAAAGTTCATCCTCGAACTTAAAACAACTCTGGGTATTTCTGCCTCATGCTGTCCTCTGGTTCCCATGTTGCCTCCTCTATTATGTGATTTTGCCATATGACTTTCACTAATGGTACCTCCTTGTTTCGTAATTTCTTAACTGCTCGGTCTATTATCTGAATAGGCCGACTACCATAACTGAGATCTTCGCGAACTTGTACCGTCTGTGGCTCTATCACCCGGGTGGCATCTGGGATATGCTTCTTCAGCATGGACACATGAAATATATTGTGGATAGCTGACATCTCCGGAGGTAGCTCTAACTCATAAGCCACTTTGTCAACTCTTCTAGTGATGGGGTATGGTCCTACATATCTGGGACTTAGCTTGTCCTTCTTCCCAAAACGCATTACTCCCTTCATGGGAGCCACTCTGAGGAACAGTGAATCCCCAACTTCAAACTCTAATGGTCTGCGCCGTGTATCAGCATAGCTCTTCTGGCGGCTTTGAGCTGTTTCTATTCTCTGGCAGATCTGCTGTATGGCTACGGTGGTATCATCTATAAGATCTGTCTGTAGGCCTAACTCTTGCCTCTCACCACCCTCGTACCAGCAGATAGGAGATCTACACCTCCGCCCATATAAAGCCTCATAGGGTGCCATGTCGATAGTGGCCTGATAACTATTGTTGTAGGCGAATTCTGCT
>JAGFNQ010005792.1:169531-386545 GCA_024364735.1 Boesenbergia rotunda | reverse complement strand
AAAAGGAGATTTACAAGCGCTCCAATCCATACCCTTCCAGAATGTAATCAGAGCTTCACATGTATAGCGATGCCTCCAAACTAGGACTTGGAGCTGTACTTATGCAGAATGGAAAGGTTATTGCCTACGCCTCTAGACAACTCAAGGAATATGAACAGAATTACCCCACTCATGATCTGGAACTGGCCGCGGTGGTCTTCGCTCTTAAGATATGGAGGCATTATCTGTACGGAGCGCAGTGTCGATTTATACAGACCACCAGAGTCTGCGATATTTCTCACTCAGAAAGACCTGAATATGAGACAAACGCCGATGGCTTGAGTTGGTGAAGGACTGACTGCGAGATCTTCTACCAGGGAAGGCAAACAAAGTGGGTCGATGCACTCAGCCGGAAGTCAAGTGCCACCTTGATGTCCATATCTAAATTACCCCAACCACTCGAAGGAGAAATTATGAATTTTGGGGTCGAGGTCATCTCCGGACGACTTTCCACCATGACAATATCACCCACGCTATTTGAGGACATATTGGAAAAATAAAATGGTGATCTGAGTCTTCAGAAAATAAAATAGGAGATCCTAGAAGGAAAGGGCGATGGTTTCCATATCGCCAAAGGGGGGGTACTATACATTAGAGATCGTCTATGTATTCCTAATGATCTGGAGCTTCGAAGGAAAATACTGGCGGAAGCTCACGGAGCCCCTTATTCGATGCATCCGGGATCCACCAAGATGTATCAAGATCTGAAGGAGAAGTTCTGGTGGTCCGGTATGAAGAGGGATGTGGCTCAGCATGTTAGTACTTGCATGACTTGCCAGCAAGTAAAAGCAGAACACCAGCGACCCGGAGGAGTTCTGCAGCCACTCGCGATTCAGGAGTGGAAATGGGAAGACATCTCTATGGATTTTATTTCAGGGCTTCCCAGGACTACGAATGGATATGATGCGATTTGGGTAATTGTGGACAGGCTGACAAAGTCTGCTCACTTTCTGGCAATCAAGATGACTGATTCAATGGAGCAACTGGCTCAATTATACGTTAAGGAGGTAATCAGACTTCATGGAGTTCCCAAGACCATCATCTCAAATAGGGATGATCACTTTACTTCGCATTTTTGGGAGTGTGTTCAGAAGTCTCTCGGCACTAAATTGCGATTTAGCACCGCCTTTTACCCTCAGACTGACGGGCAAACTGAACGGGTGAATCAAGTACTAGAAGACATGTTGCGAGCTTGTGTCTTGGATTTTAAAGGGAGCTGGTGTCAATATCTATGCTTAGCGGAATTTGCTTACAACAATAGCTACCAAGCTACTATTGGAATGGCACCTTATGAAGCCTTGTATGGGAGGAGATGTAGGTCTTCGATCTGTTGGTACTAGGGTGGTGAAAAGAAGGAAATGGGGCACACAACGGATGTCATCGACAGCACCATCCGAGCTATACAGAATATTCGACAACGGATAGAAGCTGCTCAGAGCCGGCAGAAGAGTTATGCCGATGTCCGGCGTAGACCACTGGAATTTAATGTTGGAGATTTGGTGTTCCTCAAAGTGCCTCCTATGAAGGGGTGACAAGATTTGGGAAGAAAGGAAAACTAAGTCCGCGCTATGTGGGGTCGTACCTGATTCTGAAAAGAGTCGGTAAAGTGGCATATGAGTTGGAGCTGCCTCCAGAGATGTCGACCATCCATAACGTGTTCCATGTATCAACGCTTAAAAAGTGTATCCCAAATATGGACCAAGTGATCGAGCCACAGACAGTACAAGTGCAGAAGGACCTAAGCTATGAAAGCAGACCTATCCAGATCTTGGATCGAGAAGTCAAGAAGCTAAGGAGTAAGGAGGTACCCTTAGTCAAGGTCCTATGGCAAAGTCAACGGTTCGAAGAAGCTACCTGGGAACGCGAGGACGAGATGAGGCGCAAGTACCCGGAGCTATTCTAAGTTCGAGGACGAACTTTCACGAGGTATGGGGGATTGTAATGACCCGGAAAATTTTCTTAATATTTTTAAAATATTGAGCATATCTAGATAATTTTCCGAGGGACCTAGAAATATTAATACGAAATTTAGCCTAGAAATCCATGTTTTCTCATTTAAATTGGGAAAAATAAGCACTAATGGGCCTTATATGGGCTTTCTAGTACCATGATTATGGGTGAATTTTAGGTAAAATTTAATAGAAATATAAAGGGGTTTTAATGAAAAATATTAACATAATTATGGAAGAATTTTTAAGGAATTTTTGAAATAATAGAAAATAAAATAGAAAATTAGTGCATGCACCAAGGATTGAACCTTGGACCTCTTGTATAACCATGCATGCAGTAACCAATTCACCTAGCAAGGGAGTGCTATTATGGAATGAAGTGGATTTTAGTTAAGGCTTGGGGAAAGGAAGAGTCACATGAGAGGAGGCACCATGTCTCTTCATTTGCCCTCTTCATTAAGCATAAATGGGAGATAACTCAATACTTGGGAGTTACTTCTCTTCTTTTCATCCACCAAGCCCTCCTCTTCTCCCACTTCCTCATCCTAGCCGAAACCCCAAGGGTGGATTTTTCCTTGGAAAAGGTTCACCTAAGGCTTCATCTCCAAGATCCAAGGCTTTTACAAGGGTACAAAGGCTAGGGGTGGTCAAGAGGCAACAAGATCTTCATCCTTCTCCCAAATCTAAGGTCTATAATCAAGATCAACCAAAGTAAGACTCCCTCACCTGTGGTATAATAGTTCTCCTTGATGTTTAGCATAATATAAAGTTTGGTTTGGGTTTGATGTTGAAGAAACCATGATTTGGACCCCTATGACTTTCGACCACTAGGGTTTTTGGGTCCATGATGATGTTAAAAATCTTAATCATGCTTTCTAATGTGTTCTCATGATGTTTATAGAATAAATATAATTTTTGGGAATTTTTGGAGTACCCTAAGACCCTTTAGGGTTTGGGACCCTCATAAGGATTCCATGGCTAGGGTTGGATTTAACCCTTCAATTATGTATCTTGTGTACCCTTATGATACAAGGGGAGGTTGAAGGGATTTATGTGAATTTTCACAAGGTCTTGTGACCCTAAGGGTTTCGGCCAAGAAAGTTCTAGGGCAAGGAGTTAGGGCTTACCCCAAGTAAGGGTCCTAATGACTCCTATGGTATGGTATGGAAGGTGTTAGATGATTAATTGGAAATTTTATGAATTTATTCATGCACCCATGGCCCTTATATGTTTCGGCCAACCTTAGAAAAATAGGGCTAAAAGTTAGGGTAAACCCTAATCATGAGCCTTAATGGCTTCTTATGGCCTTAGATGTAGTGTATGGTTGTTCCTTTTTCCTTATGCTACCTTACATGTCATTGAATGATGGAACTTCTCCCTTATAGGTTTCGGCCAAGCAAGGTAACCAGGGTTTGGGAGGAGTTAGGGTTTGAAGAATGATGGTTTATGGTTTATTATGAAGTATGTATAAAGGTTCAAGCATGTGGTAGAAATTGAGTTACCGATAACCCTAACCTTAAGCACCATGTTTCATGTTTGTTGTTTATGATTAGATGCCATGTTGAATAGGGTTTATTCCCGAATGTCTTATGTTCTATGCATGCTTGTGATAGATACCATGCTTATGTATGAAATGCAATGCTTACCTCATGTATCATGATCATGCAAGCTCTATGGATTTGGATAATAGTCTATGTAAACATGTCATGTTCAATGAACATAATGCAATGCTTACCTTATATGCCATGATCATGCAAGCACTATGAATAAGAATGATGTTTTATGAATGAAGATACATGCCATGTTTTATGAATGAAGATGCATGCCATGTTTTATGAATGAAGATGCATGCCATGTTTTATGAATGATGATGCATGCCATGTTTTATGAAAGAAGATGCATGCCATGTTTATGAATGAAGATAATGCTCATGCCTTCAAGGCATCATGATGCTATGCATTAAGAATGAACAATGAAAGGACAAGCATGTTTTAAGTCATGCTTCATGTAACAAGGTTATGCTATGTTAAATATGCCATGAATGTCTTATGAATGATGAAGCATGTAAAGTATTTTACTTTATGAATGGGCTTGTACCGGACCGAAGTATGGGTCCAAGGGATGGGCACCTTAAGAACGCCCCGGTTCTGGACTACCGACTATGCTGTCCACGGTTCTGGCACTACCAAAGCTGTGCACAGGGGTGGGCACCTTATGAACGCCTCGGTTCTGGGACTACCGACTATGCTGTCCTTACCCTTGTAGGTCGAAGCTAGCTATCTCGTATTTACTTAGGGATGCGCGCACATGATGTATGTATGTGGTACAAGCCGGGGACCCTAATGATGTCATGATTATGATTAAGTATTTAAAAGTATGATTTTAAAAGTTAAGCATCCTTATGTATATGCATTTGACTCATGCATTCATTCATGTTGTGCATTATGCCATGATAGTAATGTCTTGTGCTTATGTTTCATGTCAAGAAATATGCATGATAGTAAATGATTTATGCTTATGGTTATGTTAAGAAGATGCCCATATGATATGATAGGAAGCATGCCTATGTTTATGCCATGTATCATGTCATGTTAAGAATGTTTACTTATGTTTACGTTTATGCCATGTATCACGCCATGTTAAGAATGTTTACTTATGTTTACGTTTATGCCATGTATCATACCATGTTAAGACTATTTTCTTATGTTTACGTTTATGCCATGTATCATGCCATGCTAAGAATGTTCACTTATGTTTACGTTTATGCCATGTATCACGCCATGTTAAGAATGTTTACTTATGTTTACGTTTATGCCATCTATCATGCCATGTTCAGAATATTTACTTATGTTTACGTTTATGCCATGTATCATGTCATGCTAAGAATGTTTACTTATGTTTATGTTCATGCCATGTTAAGTGAAATCTTATGTCCATGTACTGTGTAAGAACTAGGTCATGCTAAATGATTTTAGATACTTATGTCTATGTAGAGCACCAAGTTATGTTAATGTTTCATGTGCTCATGATTAAGTGATGAATGGTTTTAGTGAGTAGGAAAGAGTATTACTAAGCCTGTGTGCTTATACTCTTATTTTCCTTATACCGCAGATCACGCAAGGGGACAATAAGGAAGCAGCAGGAGGGCAAGAATGCATGTGTGTGGTAGTGACTTGGCCAAGAAAATAATATGTTTGCTCATCTTATGCTAGAACTTTACCTTGGCTACTTATGTGCTTGAATGATGACTTATGTGACTCTATGACATGATGTTAAGTATTACATGATATGATGCTAAGTATGAAGTCAATATGCCAAGTTCCCATGTCATTATGTTAGGAATGGTAGTTGGTGCATGTATGTGTAAGATTAAAGTTATTCCGCTGCCTTATGATGTCTACCTGCCCTACTCATGTTAACTTAACGCCGGTTTATGGAAAGAAAAAAAAAAGCGGGTGTTACACCTATTCCTCTCGGGAGAATGTACCTGATGCCAACCGGCTCCTCTGGTTGGACTTTTGCCCAACAGTCCTTCGCCGGGTGCCTAGCTGTCCTTCACCAGGTCTTCAGTACCAAGCTGTCCTTCGCCTGGTGCCTAGCTATCCTTCGCTAGGTCTTCAGTACCAAGCTGTCCTTCGCCTGGTGCCTAGCTATCCTTCGCTAGGTCTTCAGTACCAAGCTGTCCTTCGCCTGGTGCCTAGCTATCCTTCGCTAAGTCTTCAGTACCAAGCTGTCCTTCGCCTGGTGCCTAGCTATCCTTCGCTAGGTCTTTGTACCCTGGCATTCCATCGCCAGGTGCCTAGCAGTCCTTTGCTAGGGCTTTGCCTGCACACTCGAGTAACATGTTAGATAAACATTATACCTTAACTTTTAAACCCTGTTGCCATTATCAAAACATAGGTTTGACTTGGGTGGTTTCTGCCCCAATAATCTCCCCCTTTTTGATTTATGGCAACCCTGGTTCAAAAAGTTAAGTAAATAAGAACAAGTAAAATGAAACTTTGTTCCATCCCCCTGGAAGGAATCTCCCCCTAGATTTTTCAAAAGTTGGTGGGGTTTTTGAAACTAAGTCTAAAGATCGATTTAATTTTACTTAGTGACAAAAACATATTTTCTAAAATAAATTTGGTTTTGCACTTTGGAAAATTTATACCTATAGAAAATTTAAGTTTAATTACTTAGATAAATTTGAAAACTTATGTTTAAGTATTACGAAGGATTTTGAAAACTTAAGTTTGAGTACTAAGGAAACTTTCAAACATTTAAGTTTAAGTACTCAATAAGTTTTTGAAAACTTAAGTTTGAGTACTAAGAAAAATTTTGAAGCCTTAAGTTTAAAATACTCAAAAAGGTTTAAAATACTTAGAAAGTTTTTGAAAACTTAAGTTTAAAATACTTAGGAAAATTTTGAAGCCTTAAGTACTTAGGAAAATTTTGAAGTCATAAGTACTTAGGAAAGTTTTGAAGCCTTAAGTACTTAGGAAGATTTTGAAAACTAAAGTACTTAGGAAAATTTTGAAGCCTTAAGTACTTAGGAAAGTTTTGAAAACTTAAGTACTTAGGAAGATTTTGAAAACTTAAGTACTTAGGAAAATTTTAAAAGCTTAAGTACTTAGGAAGATTTTGAAAACTTAAGTACTTAGGAAAATTTTGAAAACTTAAGTTCTTTTGAAAATGAATTAAGTACTTTTTGAATAAAGGAAAAAAAATTTAACTCTTTCCTTTCCTATCTCTCCCCCTTTGCCATATATCAAAAACAAATAAATAAAGCAAGAACAGGATAAATAAATTGCATAAGAAATAATAAATTGTATAATTTGCTATACTGAGCCAATTCAGGATATAAATTAAACCAAATCAGTTTCAGTCTTTTAGGGTCCTGTCTAACCCAATTAGCTACTTACTAACTGTTATAAACAGTAATTTTCGCAAGGGTTAGTCAAGTTAAGTGTTCTGTTCAAGTTAGATTTTCTAAACTTGACACTTAACTTAATTACTGTATAAGTTGTATTTAGTGCCCCAATTACTGCAGATGCACTGACTTAAAGCATCTTGAATTAAGGCAAAGACCTAAGCATCTCAACCCATTCTAGGTTATTAATCAAAAGTACCCTAAGGTGCTTGTGAGATGTTGGCTTCTAAATCTATAGGTGCATGCATTTCTAGGGTTAGGGCCTAGGCTATGTCCATTTGCGAAAAAGCCCTAGTTTTGAAAAGGGGTAGTTTCGAAAATAAAACTAAGTCGAAAACTTTATTTTAAAACTTTTCAAAACTGAATAAAAGCTGATTTTAAAAGCATTTAAAAATTTCTTTAAAACTGATTTGAGTAAGAAAACCAATAGTAGACTAGGCCTATTCTACCAAGCATAGTAAAGATCAGATACTCAAGTCAAATAAGTAGTCAAACAAAATAGGTTAACTGGTCAAACAGAGGTCCAGTAGAGTTAAACATGAGTCAAGTTTTAGTTACTAATACAATGCATCGGCTGAAATAGTCTAATTATGAAGACGGGCCCGGGTGGTCAGATGAGCCAGGCTGCCATGCTCTGAGAAGCGACATCATCTCAATGTATCGTGCATCGGCCACCTCTCGATCGGCTCTACGAGCGTCCATCTGCTCTAAGTGATAGGCCTCGGCCTCCTCTCGAAGACTGTGGATCTCCGTCTGTATCTATGCGAAGCGCTGGTCGATGGTCGGTGGTGGAGGCTGGTCTATATGGTCCCGTATCTCTGCTGTGAGATCATCAACGTCAACGTCTATCTCCTCGTCGGAGTCGATCGGAGCACCGACTTGCTGTCGTCTCCAACTCAAAACCCCGGTGGCCGATACCTCTAGACCAGCTAAAGAGAAGTTCCTAAACCCTATCTCATCAAAATCGATCATTGCAGTTATTTCACCTAAGGTAATGTCACGACCGTGGTGATGAAGGAGGGAGGTGATGATGTGGCAGAAGGGAGTGCGCACCTGTCCCTGAGTCATAACACTGGATGCATGCAGAATAGTATGAAAGATGTGTAGTCCAATGTCAATGTCAAGATGATGGATCAGGGCATATAGAAGGAAGGAATGAAAAGGTCGCATGGTCGCGACATCTCTAGTGGATAGTGGTAAAATACAGCGGACCAGGACTCTGTACAGGGCGTAGTCCTGGGCCTGAAGGTCAACGGACTGAAATCATCTAGCTATGGGGGGTCTAGCTTCCCTATAGAAATAGGAGTAGAGAGTGTCTAGAGTAATGTGGGAGTAGGGAGCATCAAATGGACGATCCCTAGGAGGATAGCAACAAAAGGTGGATTGGGAAGGTCGTAGTCCAAGAAATCGATTTAGTAAGGTAGGGGTGATAGACAAGGGTATCCCTTGAACAGTAGTGACAAATGTGAGATCGTTCTGTCTGACTATGTTATTATAGAATTCTGCACATAAAGTTGTGTTAATTGAATGAGTGCAGAAGACTAGATTGTCTAGTTGATAAAAATTTATAACATTCATGGATAAAGGACAAGATTGAGTGAAGAAGTGTCTATTTAGATAGCTAGTTTTGATAGGCTTATAGGTTGTTCGAGCAAACTTATTACAAAGTTCTAGAGTAGGGAACCTAGGGTCGGGACTCGGTTGGGTACCGGGGTTCGCTTGGTTTGCTCGGCATTTTCTATGTTAAGAAAGATGCATTTATAAGGAATGAATTAAGAAAATAATTCTAAAAGGAATGAATTAAGAAAATAATTCTAAAAGGAAAGAATTAAGAAAATAATTCTAGATGCAAAAAAAATCATACCGGGGAGGCATGGTTGAGATTGAGGAAGCACAAGTGTCACTTGATCTCCTTGGAAGGAAGGAAGTGAGGAAGGAGGATGGTATTTGGTGTGGGAAGAAGAAAGGGTTCGGATGCATTTTTATAGGCAGGTCATTGGGGGTGCCCGGGAGCTCCCGGGCGCTCGGGACAGTGGTCTCTGCCATTGGCAGTGACTAGGGTTGTTTGGGGCGCCCGTAGTGGCCCGGGCGCCCCGGTCAGGGTGATTTTGCAGCTTTTGCTGCTTTGACTGATATGGGGGCGCCCGCGTGGTTCCGGGCGCCCTGGTCAAGGGTCAAAGGCAACTTTTTTTCTTGAGAGAAGATAAAGGCATGGGGGGCGCCCGAGGAGTCACGGGCGCCCGGGGTGTGTAGGAAGTGACAAATTTGATGTCTTGTCATTGTTTGACCATGGTTTAGTTGGTTTGACCATGGTTTTACATGATTTGACTACTTTGACTATGGTTTGACTGCTTTGACCATGGTTTGACTATGTTGACTATGTTGACCATGGTTTGACTGCGTTGACCATGATTTGACTACATTTTGAACTACAGGATTAAACCACAATATAGGTATTAAAGGAATTACAATTGAGTTTAATTTTGCTGTCTCACCCAATCTAGGGTTTTCAATCACGTTAGCCTTACAGGTTTTGTGAGACATGTTCTGATAAGTAAAATTATTGAAAATTTATTTTGAAAACCTTAAATTAATTTTTGAAAACAATTAAATTTATTTTGAAAAGAAATGTTTGAATCTACACCTAACTGATAATTTGTGTTAGATTTGAATTTGATAAAGAATAATTTGAATTTGAATTTCAAAAATTGGCTTCCAGGTCTTGGCGAGACACTAGGCCTTCTTTGGCCGTAGCCTTATTGGATCATCAATCCTTTCCTTGGCAAAGCCTTTTAATGAAATTTTATTTTCAAAATTAATCTTTGAAAAATTCTGGTCTAACTAGTTTGGGTCTTGGATCGGTAGCTTCGGCTAGTTTCACCAGTCTAAAGAGATCAAGTAAAAAAAATACTTGACCTTATTAGAATTACATTCCCTAACGTACTATCATCTCACCTCCACCCAATACTATGTTGTCAAGTTTCAGTTAAGTTTGTTCAGTCCTTAAACTAACCATTCCTAAGTCTAAGCATGGTAAATTGCATAAAATAAATAAACAATCAACCAAGCAATTTGCAATCAAGAATTAAATTCTATCTAACAATAAATATAGTTTTTAATTTGGCTCCCCCTGGACTAAAGCCACGATAATGGTTAGGCAAGATGTGAATGTTGTCCTTGGGGATCCAATACTGATTTGATCGAGTTAGTTTGTTCAGGTACAGTTTATGTACCCATGCCTGAACTTTATTTCTGGACTGATTCAGTACAGCAAAATAGGATCTTTGTCTAGATTTGGTTCTATAGCCTAGTCTAGATCGATTTAGAACGGACTTCTGTTTTCCAAGAATCATGTCAAGACCCTTGGAACCAGAAGTGAATCGTTCTAAAGCTAATCTAAGATCCTTAACCTGAGTTTTCAGGAAGGAATTCTCTATCTCATGTTTTTCAACTTGATTAGAGGTTCCTTCTTGAGTCTTCTCAGTTAAGGGTTTAGAGTTAGCTCCCTCTTTCAGGAGTTTTACTTCCTGTTGGAGGGATTCGACTTGGAGTTTAGCTTTCGCCAAATCTCGAGAAAGATAAGATATTAATTCATTTAATTGACTTCTAGTAAATCCACATACCTTAATTTCGCCGCCCTCTGAAAATGTCAGTCTGCCGTCGTCCTGTTCTGATTCTGACTCGGTCTCGACTTCTTCTGAGGCGGTTAGTGCGAGTAGGTTCGATTGTGGGACCTCTTCTTCTTCGGAGGAGGAGGACTCGTCCCATGTTGCTTGAAGTGCTTTCTTCTTCGATTTATTTTCAAATTTACCTGCAATAAAGGCAATGCCTTTCTCGGCCAGGGTGCAGTTAGTCTTATCATGTAATTATAATTCAGAAAATAATTCATCTAATTTAATTTTTGAGAGGTCCCTTGAAACCTTGTATGCATCTACCATAGATGCCCACAAGATGTTTCTTGGGAAAGCATTTAAAGCGTACCTTATTAGGTCACAGTTTTCTACCTTGTGACGGATGGTGTGCAGTCCGTTCATTAGTTCCTGGATTCTGGCGTGAAGCTGAGCTGCTGTTTCGTTGTCGGTCATTTTGATTGTATATAGCTTGTTCAGGAGCAAATCTCTCTTACTGATCCGAGTGTCTGATGTTCCTTCGTGCAGCTCGATCAGTTTCCTCCACAGCTCCTTGGCACTGTTGAAAGGACTCACCCGGTTCAGCTCTTCTTTTGTTAAGCCGCATTGGAGGGTCTGGGTCGCCTTTGAATCCGCTTCAATTTTCCATTTCAGAGTGGTGTCCCACTCTGTGTAGGTTTGAGGTACTCCTTCAGCATTTTTCGGAATCTCCAGTCCGGACTGGATGATTATCCACATGTCCACCTGAGTTTTCAGGTGGACCTCCATTCTGCTCTTCTAGTAGGAGAAGTCTTCCCCACTGAAGAGAGGTGGTCTTGCAGTGCTGAAGCCTTCTTGCATGACCATTTATCTGAAACATAAGAAAAAGAGAGATATCCCAAGACTTGGTCTTGGATTAGTAGTGTGGTATGAAGAAAGAAATATTTATCGAGGGGTGTTGCAGCAACCTCGACTAACGAGAAAAATTTCGAAAAGAAAAGAAAAAGATTTTAAAAAAATTAAATAAAATTCAAAAAATTCTCAAATTGGTGGTTGCACCAAATTTGAGCTTCCCCGCTATGATACCACTTGTTGAATCGAGAGAAACGATAGGGGGGGTGAATATCGTAAAACGTTCAGATTAATAAGTTAGAGAAATTACGCAGCGGAAATTTAAATCAAACACGCAAACACCAAGTTTTTTACTTGGTTCGGAGTCGCGGTCGGCTCCTACTCCAAGGCCCATGGTCGTTGACCGTTTTCTGCGGGCAATTCTATATTTTCGCAAAACCAGTTTACAAGATTGAATTACAAGTATAGTAATGTAAACTTTAAAGAAAGCTCTTCGTTACCGACGTCTAGTGTGGATTGTCTTTTCGGAGCAGGAGGACGTCATCAACGCTTGTATCTCGAGTCGGGAGGTTTCCGGAGCAGAGCACGGGAGCAGAAGAGCGTGAATGCATTGGAAGAAGTGATTGTTGGAAGCCTTGGGGTCGAGGGCCTATTTATAGCCCCTGGGGGCGCCCGGAACGTCGGGGGCGCCCCGCCCCCCCACGTATCAACCGATCCGATTCCCTCTCGGTCAGCTCTGATCCCTTAAAACTCGGGATCAGGCTTTGACGGGGGTGCCTGGAACGCTAGGGGCGCCCAGGTTGACCGGGTCTCCACTTATCCGTTGGCTTCGCTGGGTTCTGCTTCGTTAGCTTCAACTAGGGGAGCCCGGGACGCTGGGGGCACCCGGGAGCAGGGGGCGCCCAGGAGCACGGGGGCGCCCTACCCATAAGCTGCCGAAGCTCATTTTGTTTTACTTTGTTTTGTGTTGACCTTGGGGCGCCCGGGACACTCCGGGCGCCCTGGTCAGCTGCTGCCTCACTCCTTTGAGGCTCTCTGAGCTGCAGACACTCGTTTCTTCGGTCCTGCATCCAGGGTTAGTCCAAAACAAGTACAGAGCAATAGAGTATTAGTTTATACAGTCTTTGCTGTCTTGGTTCTGACTTTGGTCCTCCAAATTGGAGCCCTAGGTCGAACCGACGCCTACTGTTCCCTCGACGGGGAACGCGTCCTCACCTACTCCTCTCGGGAGAATGTACCTGATGCCAAACGGCTCCTCCGGTTGGACTTTTGCCCATCAGTCCTTCACCGGGTGCCTAGCTGTCCTTCGCCAGGTCTTCAGTACCAAGCTGTCCTTCGCCTGGTGCCTAGCTATCCTTCTCTAGGTCTTCAGTACCAAGCTGTCCTTCGCCTGGTGCCTAGCTATCCTTCGCTAGGTCTTTGTACCCTGTTATTCCTTCGCCAGGTGCCTAGCAGTCCTTCCTAGGGCTTTGTATCCTGGCATTCCTTCGCCAGGTGCCTAGCAGTCCTTTGCTAGGGCTTTGCCTGCACACTCGAGTAACATGTTAGATAAACATTATACCTTAACTTTTAAACCCTATTTCCATTATCAAAACACAGGTTTGACTTGGGTGCTTTCTGCCCCAACAGTCTTTTCTCTCCTATGGAATAAATTTCCTTATCATGGTAAATCAATCCATGATTGATTTTATAAAATAAACCAATCCATGGTTCATTTTAATTTCCATGAAAAATAAACCAAACCTTGGTTTATTATATAAAAATTTATATCATCCATAATTTTATAAAACAAACCACACTTGGTTTATTTTATAAATTGAACCAAAACTTAGTTCTCTCCCTTTGTTGTGGCCAGCCAAGCAAAGAGGATGGAGGCCCTCTTTGGCCGGCCCATCCAAGCCAAGCCCCAATGAATTAAACTTATTTAATTCATCTATTAAGTCTTCAAAAGACTTAGCCATTTTACTCTTCCGATGCGTCTCTGAAAAATTCAGATTCGACTTATCGTTTGACTCAACCAAACTTAATCTCTCTTGATTGGAAAATCCAATTTTCAACTCTTTTTAAATCCCTCGGATTACTCATAGTGCGTGTGACTAAATAGGCTTTCGATTTATGTTGGTCGTCTATAATTAATCAATTATAGAATGATCATGAGTGGCACCTAGTAGTACATCATGATCCCCAATTAATCGAAAGATCAACGGTTGACCTCAGAAACAATTCTGAAACCCTTCAGCAGCTATAATGAATTGTGCCCCATTCCCTTCACCATCTTATACCCACTTGGTTCAGGACATGGTCTATGTGTGTCAGTCCCCACTAGGCTGACTACGTCACACCTAGCCCAAGTAACGTTTTCTCGTCCTACGGATTATAATTACTCTCATGTATTTAAGAGATTCATACTCTGAACATGTCATTCTCTGGCCAGAGGCTTCGAGTAACAATCCGATGATAGGCCTCGGGTATACATCTCCTCGCAAGGAGTGGTGAATCCTTTGTAAGCTGTTCAAACATCTTCAGGCACTTCGGCTTATACCCAATCATCGTAGGTCCACACCTCCTTGGAGATGCTTGCTTAAGATGTCAAAGTATAAGTCTCCATGACCAAGATGACTTGAACACCGCAAGTCAAAGGAACATCGCACTTAAGCTGTAGTAAGAACTTCACTGACATATCTATATGTAGACTACCATATGAAGTTTTACAGCCAGTCACTCCAATGAACTAGTACCCTTAACTAGCATTCATGTTTATCTCCGGACAACTCAATGTCACCAGCCAGTGAGAATCAGCTGATTAGAGAATAACCCATGCTAGTCTCAACAGAATTGATAGTGTCCATACTTATCAATTCATCGACTAGGGACAATTTCAATACTTCACAATTGCACATGTAGAGATAATCACTAGTTGTGAATTCATCACAAATTCTCTCATGCTGTGAATTGTATTGCGGACATTCAGTAAATGAGTTTAAGATCTCAATCAAATACACAAACATGTATACTTAAATAGTGAATATTCATTTATTAAAATAAATGATTACAATCATAGGGCGATTACCTTAGGACACTTCTCTCATATCACTAACAAACTCCCACTTGGCCTAATGCCAATCGCTACGGTACCCAATACCACAGGCTCTAATATGACCCTCAAACTTGCATTGAGGCAAGGCCTTAGTTAAAGGATCCGCTAAATTCCTTTCAGTGGGAATTTTCTCAATTTGTATATCATTCCTACTTATAATCTCTCTGATCAGATGATAGCGGCGAAGCACATGTTTGGATCGCTGATGAGACCTTGGTTCCTTCACTTGTGCAATAACTCCATTGTTGTCGCAGTAAACCGGTATTGCTTCATCAATGGTTGGAACCACACCAAGTTTTGAGACAAACTTCTTGATCCAGACTGCTTCCTTTGCTGCTTCCGAAGCTGCAATATATTTCGCTTCCGTGGTAAAATCTGTTGGGGCAATCGGCCCTGAGATGATCTGGAGGATCATGATATTTTGATGTATGGGCAATATGGTCAAGTTAGGGTTTGTGTTATTCTCACATGTGTACATGAGTGTGCAGGAGTACAGGTACGCATGGACTTGGTTGACGTCTTCAGGTGAAGGATGGCATGGAGGTAAGCTGGAGGCTTACGTGCGCATCCGAGAGACCATTGATAGCAGAGATGATGAGCCGAGGGATGCAGACTTCGAGGCGTACGTGAAGGATGGCATGGAGGCAAGCTGGAGGCTTGCACACGCATCCAAGGGACGAGGGCCAAAGATGGAGAGGGCGTGAAGGCAACAGTCAAGACTGCTGGTAAAGAGTCAACTAGGTTGAGAGTGGCTGAGTATGAGTGCATGTACTCAGGGGTTAAGCCGGGAGGGTTTGAGTGCGGAGAGATTTGTACTCGGAGAAAAACCCTAGGCTTAGGTCTCGGACCAGTCGACTGCCCATACTGGAACAGCTGGCCAGAATTTGAACGTTATGGTGTAACGGTTGAATCTGAGCGGGACCAGTTGACTGCCATTTGGGCAGTCGACTGGTAGCGACTGTTTCAGATTCGAGCCCTATTTAACGGGGCTCGTTTCCTACCTTGTTTCTTGACTAAACTTGTTTGGATAGGGCAAGTTAGTAGTCTCATATACTCAGGAAGTGTCCTTGGTGTTGTGGCGATGTTTCTCCACCCATAAGGAGCGACGAGTTCTAACCGGAGGTTATCCGGGGAGTGATCCACCGACGGATTATTGGATTAGTCACCCGGCCGGGGTGGATACCAACTAAATATGGTTTGTTAGAATTGTATTTATTGTTTTATTTCCTTTGCATATTATTTCCGCTGCGCTAACATCTGTGTAGAGATCAAACGATCCGCGAAAGTGCATTCACCCCCCCCTCTGCATGCCTATATCGATCTTTCAGTTGGTATCAAAGCGAAGGACCGCTCTTGATTGGACTAACCGCCGAGGGAGCACTTGCTAGAGGGAAAAGAGTCATGGAGGACAAGTTGGGTGACGATATCAACTCACCACCATCATGTAACGCCCGCTTTTTTTTTTCCTAAAGCGGCGTTACGCTAACATACTTAAGGCATGTAACATCATACTGCAGCGGAATAACTTAACATTTACATATACATGCCCCTACTACCATCCCTAATATAATGACATGGAACTTCACATATGAACATCATGCTTCATCATCATATCATAACATGCTTAACATCATACCATAAGGTTCATATCATATCATACTGGACATCTTATCATAAAGTTCCATAAGTCACTATTCGAGCATATAGGTAGCAAAAATAAAGTTCTTAGCATAAACGGTTAACACATTCGATTTCATGGGCCAAGTCACCAACACACACATACTTCAGGCCCTCCTACTGCTTCCTCGTTATCCCCTTGCATTATCTGCGGTATAAGGAAAGAAGACTATAAGCACACAGGCTTAGTAAGACTCTTTCCTACTCACAAAAACCATTCATCGTTCATCATCTCATAATGAGCACATGAACTTTAACATACTGGGTGCTCTACTTAAAACATCTTAAATCACTTTAGCATGGCATGCACATAAACATGGTAAACATTCTAAGCATGGCATAATTCATGGCATACATCATAAACATAGTAGCATGGCATCTTTCATGGCATAAATCATAAACATAGTAGCATGGCGGCATCTTTCATGGCATAAATCATAAACATAGTAGCATGGCATCTTTCATGGCATAAATCATAAACATAGTAGCATGGCATCTTTCATGGCATAAATCATAAACATGGTAGCATGGCATAATACCTATCATAGCATATAAACATCTTCCTAACATAATCATGGCATAGATCATTCATTCTCATGCATACTTCTTAACATGAAACGTAAGCATAAAATCTTATCATCATAGCATAATGCATAACATGAATGGAGGCTTGAGTGGAATGCATATACATATATGGATGCTTAGTTTAAAATCATACTTTTCATGAGCATACTTTTCATAAACATACTTTTCCATAATGAATGCATGGGCAATGCATATATATCATAAGGATGCTTAATCTTTTAAAAACATACTTTTCATTTCTTAAACATCATCATCATAACATTTGGGGTCCCCGGCTTGTACCACATACATACATCATAGCGTGCATCCCTAGTAAATCCGAGGTAGCTAGCCCCGACCTACTAGGGTAAGGACAGCATAGTCGGTAGTCCCCGAACTGAGGCGTTCTCAAGGAGCCCATCCCTGTTGCATAGCTCCGGTAGTGCCAGAACCGTGGACAGCTACGGTAGTCCATAACCGGGGCGTTCTTAAGGTGCCCATCCCTTGGACCCATACTTGGGTCCGGTACAAGCCCATTCATAAAGTAAAATACTTTGCATGCTTCATCATTCATAAAACATTCATAGCATACTTATCATGGCATCATTCTTATCATGAACATGATCATAACATACTTGTCGTAACATCATTCTTATCATGCATAACCATGGCATATCATTCATAAACATGGCATATCATTCGTAAACATGGCATATCATTCATAACATGACATATCATTCATAAGCATAGCATATCATGTATAACCATGGCATATCATTCATAAACATGGCATATCATTCGTAAGCATGGCATATCATTGATAACATGGCATATCATTCATAAGCATAGCATATCATGTATAACCATGGCATATCATTCATAAACATGGCATATCATTCGTAAGCATGGCATATCATTCATAACATGGCATATCATTCATAAGCATAGCATATCATGTATAACCATGGCATATCATTCATAAACATGGCATATCATTCGTAAGCATGGCATATCATTCATAACATAGCATATCATTCATAAACATAAATCACATCTTACCATAGGGCCATTGGGGCCCTTACTTGGAATAAATCTTAACTCTTATCCTATTAACCCTTATTGGCTGAAACTTATGAAGTCCCAAGGCCATGTGATAATTCACACAATCACCATCCTTCATCCTTATATCATGGCAACACATAAACATATGCTTGAAGTTAGAGACTCAACCCTAACCCTTGGGTCCTTGGGGTTGGCCGAACCATATGGGCCTCTAGGGTGCTCCAAAAATTCCCAAAATTTATACTTAACTTCTAAACATCATCAGGGAGCATTAAATAACATTATCATGATTTTTAACATATTTATAGACATTTAAATCATGGTGGCCGAAACCCATAAACATAGGGACCTTGGTTTTGTCCCTTTCATGTTAGCCGAAACCCTAGAGTGTCCTAGGGTACTCCAAAAATTCCCAAAAATTACACTTAACTTCTAAACATCATAAGGGAACATCAAATAACATTATCATGATTTTTAACATATTTCTATACATTTAAAACATGGTGGCCGAAACCCTTGAACTTAAGGTTCTGGGTTTTGCTTCTTTCATGTTGGCCGAGACCCTAGGGTGTCCTAGGGTACTCCAAAAATCCCAAAAAATTACAATTAACTTCCAAACATCATAAGGGAACATAAAATAATATTATAATTATTTTTAGCATATTTCTAGACATTTAAAACATGGTGGCCGAAACCCTTGAACTTAAGGTTCTGGGTTTTACTTCTTTCATGTTGGCCGAGGCCCTAGGGTGTCCTAGGGTACTCCAAAAATCCCCAAAAATTACAGTTAACTTCTAAAAATCATAAGGGAACATAAAATAATATTATCATGATTTTTAACATATTTCTAGACATTTAAAACAGGTGGCCGAAACCCTTGAACTTAAGGTTCTGGGTTTTGCTTCTTTCATGTTGGCCGAGGCCCTAGGGTGTCCTAGGTTACTCCAAAAATCCCAAAAAATTACACTTAACCTATAAACATCATAAGGGAACATAAAATAATATTATCATAATTTTTAGTATAATTATGGACCTTTAAAACATGCTGGCCGAAACCTTTGAACCTAGGAACCTTGATTTTGTTTCCCTTCAACATTAAATCCCAAACTAACCCATATATCATGCCAAAAATCATGGAAATCATAGGTAACTATTATACCATAGGTGAGGGAGTCTTACCATAGATTTCTTGATTTTTTAGACCTTGGATGGAAAGAAGAAAGAAGACTTGACCACACCTAGCCCTTAGAACCTTGAGAAGACCTTAGATCTTGGAGAAGGAGACCTTTTGTGGAGTTTTCTCAAGGGAGAATTCCTCCTTGTGTGCTCGGCAAGAATGGAGAAGGAAGAGAGGAGCAAATGCAATTGATGGCATGAAGAATGAAACTCCCAAACCCCCTTATTAATCAACCATTAAGGTGGTGAATGAAGAGTTTTCCATGGCCCTTCATCTTCTTCTACCATTTAACCACCATTCACTTCCTTTCCTCACAAGAATTCCTTGCTAGGTGAGTTGGTTAAAGCATTCATTATTGTACAAGAGGTCCAAGGTTCAATCCTTGGCCCATGTACCTTTATTTTTATTTTATTTTTATTTTATTTAATCCTTTTTCTTATTTTCGAAAATTTCCCTTTTATTTCGAAAATTCTCCAAAAATCACCCATAATTATGTCAATATTCCTAAATAAAATTCTTTTATATTTATATTAATTTTACCTAATTTATATTAATTTTACCTAATTAATACCCATTTTTGGAGCCCTTTTAAAGCTCATTAGTACCTAGTTTTTCTCAATTTAAATGAGAAAACATGGATTTCTAGGCCCAATTTTACATAATTATTTCTGGGCCCTTCGGAAAATTATCTAGACATGCTCAATATTTTAAGAGAATATTAAGAGAATTTTCCGGGTCGTTACACATCATACGAGCATAGGAATTTTGACTATTGGAGAGATAGAATGAAGAATTGGCTTGGGATGGATTGGGAGTGTAGAATGACCGTTGAAGACCCATTCGAAATCTCTAATGATAAGCACGGCAAAAAGCTTCGCCCTAGATATTGGACAAGTGAACAACAAGAACAAGCTAGGGCCAATGAGAAGGTAATAAATATTTTGATTAATATATTGCCTAACTATGTTTTGGGTGATGTAGGGAAATATTCAAATGCATGCGAATTGTGGAATAAGTTGGAAGAACTTCCCAAGAACCCTTCACAAGCTCGAGTAGTCGAAATATCTAAAGAAGCAAGTACAATAATCCAAGAGGACCAAAATGAGAAATTGCCCGTGTCATTAAGTGAGGAACCATCTACCTCATCAAGAGAAGAAGAGGAAAAATTAGTATCAAGGGTTGAGGGGGAGGAGAGACCCTCATCCTCACAAGAGCAAGAGACAACTTCCGCCTCCACCAAAGCTAAGTCAAAAGAGCATATTGTATGCTTTGGGTGCAACAAAAAGGGGCACTACAAGGATAAGTGCTTGCTAGGTAAAAGGGAGGTAATTTCTAAGCCCAAGTCCATTCAAATTAAATTTAATATGGGTTGTAGGAATGAGGAGATTCAAAACAAAAGAAAGAGAATTCGGTGTTTCACATGCGGGGAGCTCGGGCATTATCATACAAAATGTCCAAATAGTGGAGAGCTCAAGAAGATGGAGCACCTCAGGAAATGGGAAAAAGAAGAAAGAAAGAGGAGCACTCATCAAGGGGGAGCACCAAGGGTAAGGAAGGTATCCTCTAACTCTACTCATGCTTCAAAATCTTTTATGAATACCCAAAATGTGTGCTTGAATGATAGAATTGATAACAATTGCTTGTCTATGCGCGTTTTTGGTTTTAAATATCATGATAGGAATGGAAATAATTTTGTATGCCAAAACACCAACAAGTCTATGTTTTATGATAAGTCTAGAAACTTTAGAAATAAGGATAAAGGCATAAGCTCTAAGAAAGGGAGAAATATGCCTAGAAAAATAGGTGGACCTAGAAATGATCAAATTAAGTTTAGTGATCCTAAAGATAGGAAGTTAGAAAAGGAAAATCAAGTGTTAAGAGCAAAACATGATCAATTAGAAAGAAACCTAGGAAGAGTCACTCAAGGGCCCAAGAGATTGAACATGATATCAAGGGACCAAAATCATAAGAATGGTAGGCTGGGATTAGGATACCATTCTAGAAGGGCCAGTGGTGATAAAGTATCATATTCAAGAATGCCCTATAAATATGGTGAAGAAAAGGTCACAAATGGCAAAGAAAAGACACTTAAAGTAAAAGAAAAGAAATTGACCAAAGAAAAGGTCTATAGGGTTAAGAGAGTGATAATGGAAGGTCAAGAAGCACCGGAGAAGCACCAGTGTGGTCTTGCCTTCGTGGAAGAGTTACCTAGGGAGGTAATTAGGGCTAGGAGCTCTAGGAAGAGCTCTGAAAGCCAAAATGGGTTCTATGGTCAATGGATCTCAGGTGGTTTCCTTCTAGGAGATTGAAAAGGGCTATAGGGTGTGCCAAGAGGTTTAAAAGGCTAAGGTTAGTCTTAATCCTAGAGAATTGGCACACTAAAGGAAGGATTAAAGAAAAAGATGAAATTAGAGTTTTAATCAAGACAAATCGATTTTAATACCTAACTATCATATAACTTGATGCCATGAATGGACTATGAATGAGTATGAGAAGAAGCATCAAGGTAAGGTCAAAATTAGAACTTTTGGGAAAGGTTTCATGATACATTTTAGAGAAATTTTGGAGTTTGTATCAATCTTGGGATTCGGAATCGTTTTGATTAGAATTATATTTTTCCCAGGTAGCTATAAAATTCACAAATCTTCCCACAAAATTTTAGATTTTTCGGAAATTTATGGAATTACTAGTGCATTTCTGAAATTCGGATTGAAAACTTGAAATTCAGAACATCAGAGGCCAGTCGACTGGCTGGAAGCCAGTCGACTGGCAAACCTCACAGAATGTAATTACATTGTTGCCCAGTCAACTGCCCTAGGGGCAGTCGACTGGTTCGCGAGTTGTATAAAAGGAGAGGGCGCGCCGAGAAAGCAAAATCTAGGGTTTTGGCTCACTTCCACCGGCGATTTTCTCCTCCTCTCGACTCCCCTTGCGTCCTAAACTCCTCTCAAGCCTTAAAATCTTCCCTAAAGCCATTCTCTAACTCCGATCTACTTCTAGGGTTAGTAGAAAACCCCTCTTCAAGTCAACCCACGTGATTTCCAAATCTCAAAATGCAAAGGACGAAAAGGTATGATGTTTAAGGTTTACTTCTCCATTTAGGCTTTGTATTGAGACTAATATGATGATTTTTGTGTTTCCTTTGCTATCTTCTATTTTGGGGGGGTCACTTTGGTATGCATACATGTGTTTGGTGTGTTAGGGTTGTGTCTAAACAATCTAGGGGTGAGGGGTCATCTCGACCAGGTCCCTAAGGCTCAAAAGAGTCTAGGTTTAGAAGTTTGGAATGCAAAAAGCGATTCGAGGAGAACGAATTTGTTCAACTACCCTGTCGATATCTCAATAAAGGATACTTTGAGAAGAACGGGCCTCACATTATTGAGATGATTACCCATTTCGGCATAGAACAACTTGTCTATTGCCAACATGATGTTAATCTTGATCTGTGCAAAGAGTTCTTTGCAAATTTGACTTGTCTTGACCTAGATAACAGAGTTTATGAGTCAAGGGTAGCGGGTGTCACCATTCCTTTCATACCCATGGTTTTAGCCAGTTTCCTAGAATGTCGGGCCTCGACCAATGTCAATACCTACTTTTCGAACATTGTTGAACCACTTGAATTCCCAGGTGTCACTATTGATCATATTCATGTCCACTACTTCAGGAGACATAGACATGAATCTGAACGTACTTTTGACGCAAAACCCATGAGTCCATCCAGTCATGTGCTTTACAAGATTGTGGTAGAGTGTCTCCTACCCATCGTCACTAAGGGGAGGGCGAGGATTAGGTTGCCTCACTTAGTGATGATGTATGCGCTTGAGAGACGACTGGATATAGATGTGTCCTTGCATGTGTTTGCCTCCATCTGTCACCTGCCCCAGAGTGTGAACGGGAAGATTTATATGCCTTTTTGTCATATGTTAACTGAGTTCTTCCAACTGTGTTTTGGCATTCGGGTCACTAGTGGTCAGGTTAGACACCTGTCAAAAGACTATGATCAGATTGGCACCCGCCAATTGTCTTTGGCAGGCATTGAGTCTAGACAGGGAGTATTCATTTGGAGGGAGCGCTAGGAAGCTGCTGATGCAGGTGAGGAGCCCTCTTAGCCTATCACACGAGCAGAGTTTACCCGACTCCAGGAGGATGTTCATACTATTCAGGAGGGCGTCCAGAGTCTTCAGCAGGACCAGGCAGCTACTCAGAGAGAGATACATGGTCTGATAGAGTTTTGCCAGGGGTTTATGACTAGGCAGGATACCATGTACGAGATGCTGCAGCGATGGGATCTATCATATCAGGGTCCTCCTCCTCCTCCTCCTCCTCCTCCTCCAGACGGTGATGATCACATGTATTTCTGATCAGCTGATGTAGTTGTTGGGTTGTAGTGTTAAGAGTGCTCTGGCTTGATATATTTATATACCTCTCAAACGCATTATTTTCTGATGTACTAATTTGGATGACTTCCGGCCTGTTGGCCCTTGGTGCTATTGTGATGCTTATTGAAATATGACTATGTGTATTATGCACTGATCTTATGATATGTTATTAAGTTTATGGTTTATTTTGATAATGTGTTGGATGTTAAGTGCTTGTATATTGTTAAAATATTTTGGTATCCTCTATGTATATGTGTGTGCTCATGATGTGATCTAAAATTTGACATTCGATATCATTTAACATGGTTTGATTGAAAATCACATAAAGGTATTATGCATAAATAGAATCATCATTTAGACTCAAGTGAAAATAAGGAAGAGATGTTGACAAAATGAAAACATTTATATAAAAAAGGGGGAGTTAGGAATCATTTTAAATGTCGAATAGAGTGGATAGGAAGTGCAAACTATAGGATACAATGATTAGAGCTCAATCTTAATATAAAATTTGCATAATTTGAGAATTCTTGAGTTTGTATCAAAAGTCAAGCACGGTTGGTGTTTTTCATGAACCAAATTTTTCTAGGGTAAGAAATACCTTAACAACTGTGCTTGCCAAGTTTCACATTTTTCCAAATTTTTTAGAATTTTTTATTCGTTTCTGAATTTAGACTGAAATTCTGAAATCTGGCGTATCAGTCGACTGCCCTGGGGGCAGTCGACTGGTAGAGTGGACAGAATGGGTTTTGTGATTTCTGAGGGACTTTCAGAGATAGAGTTAGGTTATATTTGGCACCAGGAGTATGGGTTGCTTGGGCAATCATTTTGATGGTGTCAAAAGGGGAGAATTTGAGTGTTTAAGTTAGGTTTGGGTTGAAACTTAACTTAGGCTTGGTTGTGCTTCAGAGTTAGGTTGAAAAACTTAACGTGGGATTAGCAATAAGAATTGAAATTTGGGAGAAAGCATAAGTTAAGGGGGAGGTAGCCTCTTGTGTGTTATGCTTGAAGTTCAATTGCTTGTGCTTTCATTATTGCTATATGTTTACCTAACTTAACGTATTGCCACACATCAAAAAGGGGGAGATTGTTGGGGCAATCGGCCCTGAGATGATCTGGAGGATCATGATATTTTGATGTATGGGCAATATGGTCAAGTTAGGGTTTGTGTTATTCTCACATGTGTACATGAGTGTGCAGGTGTACAAGTACGCATGGACTTGGTTGACGTCTTTAGGTGAAGGATGGCATGGAGGTAAGCTGGAGGCTTACGTGCGCATCCGAGGGACCATTAAAGCAGAGATGATGAGCCGAGGGATGCAGACTTTGAGACGTACGTGAAGGATGGCATGGAGGCAAGCTGGAGGCTTGCGCGCGCATCCGAGGACGAGGGCCAAAGATGGAGAGGGCGTGAAGGCAACAGTCAAGACTGCTGGTAAAGAGTCAACTAGGTTGAGAGTGGCTGAGTATGAGTGCATGTACTCAGGGGTTAAGCCGGGAGGGTTTGAGTGCGGAGAGATTTGTACTCGGAGAAAAACCCTAGGCTTAGGTCTTGGACCAGTCGACTGCCCTATGGGCAGTCGACTGGTGCCAACTGGAACAGCTGGCCAGAATTTGAACGTTATGGTGTAACGGTCGAATCTGAGTGGGACCAGTTGACTGCCATTTGGGCAGTCGACTGGTAGAGGCTGTTTCAGATTCGAGCCCTATTTAACGGGGCTCGTTTCCTACCTTGTTTCTTGACGAAACTTGCTTGGATAGGGCAAGTTAGTAGTCTCATATACTCAGGAAGTGCCCTTGGTGTTGTGGCGAGGTTTCTCCACCCATAAGGAGCGACGAGTTCTAGCCGGAGGTTATCCGGGGAGTGATCCACCGACGGATTGTTGGATTAGTCACCCGGCCGGGGTGGATACCAACTAAATACGGTTTGTTAGCATTGTATTTATTGTTTTATTTCCTTTGCATATTATTTCCGTTGCGCTAACATCTGTGTAGAGATCAAACGATCCGCGAAAGTGCATTCACCCCCCCCCTCTGCACGCCTATATCGATCTTTCAAAATCCGCTACGGTGTCTTGCTTGGAACTCTTCCAACTTATTGCGCCTCCATTCAAAATAAATACGTATCCGGACTGAGATTTGGAGTCATCCTTATCTGTCTGGAAACTGGCATCTGTATACATACGTATTACCATATCACCTTCTCCATATATTAGGAACACATCCTTAGTGTTTCTTAAGTACTTGAGGATTGTCTTGACAGCCGCCCAATGATCGATTCCTGGATCTGACTGGTATCTGCTTGTGACGCTCAGGGCATACGATACATCGGGCCTAGTACATAACATAGCATACATGATAGATCCTATCACGGATGCATAAGGAATCTTATTCATGCAAATCCTCTCATTTTCTGTGCGCGGACACATAGACTTCGAAAGGTTGATCCCATGCCTGATGGGAAGGTAACCTTTCTTGGATTCCGACGTGCTAAACCTTTCTAGCACTCGGTCTATATATGTAGACTGCGAAAGACCAAGCAACCGTTTTGATCTATCTCTATAGATTCTAATCCCAAGGATATAGGTTGCTTCTCCCAGGTCTTTTATGGAGAAAATTTTGGACAACTAAATTTTAACTGACTGTAAGACTGATATATCGTTTCCTATAAGTAATATGTCATCGACATATAACACTAGGAATACGACTGCACTCCCACTAACCTTCTTGTACACACAAGGTTCGTCAGGATTTTGTGAGAAATCAAACTCTTCGATTGTCTCATCAAAACGGATGTTCCAGCTCCTGGATGCTTGCTTTAGTCCATATATGGATCGTCAAAGCTTGCATACTTTGGTTTTATTAACCGATGTGAAACCTTCAGGTTGTATCATGTATACATCCTCAAGCAGGTTTCCATTAAGGAAAGCTGTTTTCACATCCATTTGTCATATCTCATAATCATAATGAGCTGTTATGGCCAGGAGCATCCGAATGGATTTAAGCATAGCTACTGGCGAATAGGTTTTGTCATAATCAATTCCTTGTTTCTGACGATATCCTTTTGCCACTAATCTAGCCTTAAAGGTAACAACATTACCTTCCATATTGGTTTTCTTCTTGAAAACCCACTTGCACCCTATGGGCTTAATCCCTTTAGGTGGGTTAACTATGTCCCATACTTGATTTTTGTATATGGAATCCATTTCCGACTTCATGGCATCAAGCCATTTATCCCTTTCTGAATTTTTCAGAACATCTTCATAACTGATAGGTTCGTCATTCCTAATGAGTAACATGTCGTTCGATTCACTTATGAGAAATCCGTATCTCTCTGGAATATTACGTGTCCTATCAGACCTACGAAGAAGTGGTGTTATTTTAGGTTCAACTGATAGCTCATCATTATGAGTTATTGGTTGTGGGTCTAGATTAGGTGTCTCTGTAATGTCTATTGGAGTTTCTTGAACTTCTTCAAGTTCAATGCTACTCCCACTGTTTTCTTGTAAAAGAAATTCTTTTTCTAGAAATACAGCATGCCTTGAAACAAACACCTTTTGTTCCAAGGGATGATAGAATTGGTAACCTTTCGTTTCCTTAGGGTATCCAATAAATAGACATTTATCAGACTTAGCATCCAATTTATCTGATACAGCCCGCTTTACATAAGCAGGACAACCCCATATCTTTAGGTGAGATAAATGAGGTTTCTTACTATTCCACGTCTCATATGGAGTAGTAAAGACTACCTTGGTCGGGACTATTTAGTAAGTAAACACCTGTCTTAAGCGCATAACCCCAAAAGGATTTTGGAAGAGTTGCATGATTCATCATAGATCTAACCATGTCCATCAAGGTTCGGTTATGCCTCTCAGATACACCATTATGTTGTGGTGTATATGGCGGAGTCCATTGAGACAATATCCCATTGTCCCTAAGATAATCTTGAAACTCTTGACTTAAGTATTCACCACCCCGATCGGATCGAAGTATCTTAATACTTTTGACAAGTTGTTTCTCTACTTCACTTCTGAACTCTTTGAATTTCTCAAAAGCTTTAGATTTGTGTTTCATTAAGAACACATACCCGAATCGTGAGTGATCATCGATAAAGGTAATGAAGTAGCTATAGCCTCCTTGTGCAAGAGTTGACATTGGTCCACATACATCAGTATGTATTAGACCAAGCAATTCTCCCACTGGTTTACCTTTTCCCGAAAAGGGTAATTTGGTCATCTTGCCTTTTAAGCATGATTCACATGTATCAAATAAACCGAGTTCAAATGATTCCAGAATTCCATATCGGTGTAATTTGGTCATGTGTTTCTTACTTACATGGCCAAGACGACAATGCCACATATAGGAGTCTATTTGATTATCTATTCGAGCACGTTTGTTGCTAACTTCGATATTGAAAACGTCACCGAATAAATCTAACGTGTAGATACCATTGCATAAAGTTCCGGTCTCATAAAGAACACCATTTAAAGTTATGTAATAGCAATTGTTACTAAAAGTTAAATGATAACCCTTTTCATTCAAGCAAGAAATAGATACAATATTCATTATTAACGAATGAACAAAATAACAATTATCCAATTCTAAGACAAGTCCAGTAGGGAGCTTTAGCAAATATGTTCCGATGGCAACAGCAGCAATCTTTGCTCAATTTCCAACTCACAAATTCGCTTCTCCCTTGTTGAGTCTTCTTCTATTCCTTAGCCCCTGTATGCCATTACATATATGTGAGATACACTCAGTATCAAGTACCCAGGTGTCCTAGGAAATAGAGTGACATTCAATAACGAAGATACCTAAAGAGGATGGGGCATCGGATGCCTTCTTCTTCAGGGACTCAAGACAAACCTTGCAGTTTCTTCGCCAGTGGCTCTCCTTGCCGCAGTGATGGCAAGTACCTTTTGGTGCCTTTTCAATCTTTTTGGTCTTTTTCTTCCTTCCCTTATTTTGTTCTTTGGGCTTCCTCTTAGAGCCTTTCTTTGAGGAACCAACTAACAGTACCGTCTTCTGATCCTGCTTTACAGAAGGCTCTACAGTTTTCAGCAGGTTAAGCAACTCAGGAATGGTAGTCTCCAGTTTGTTCATCCGATAGTTCATCACAAATTGTGATTAACTCTTGGGTAAACAATGCAGAATTAAGTCAATACTTAGTTCATGATCCATTGCAAATCCGAGTGTGCCTAGTCGCTCAATGTACCCCAACATTTTCAACACAAACTGTGAGACAGAAGTGCCTTCCTGCATCTTAGAGGTGAAGAGGAGTCTGGAGACCTCAAACCTTTCAGATCTCACCTGCTCGTCAAACAGCTCATGAAGATGGAAGATGATGGTATGAGCATCCATATGCTCATGCTGCTTTTGTAGCTCAGGTACCATAGCGGCCAGCATGATGCAACTCGCAAGTTCAGAATCGGCCACATGTTTCTGATAGGCCACTAACTGGTTTGGAGTTGCATCTTCAGGAGGATGGTTGGGAAGTTGTTCTTCAAGGGCATAAACAAGCTTTTCTGCCTTGAGGACTATCCTCAGGTTTCGAAGCCAGTCCATGATGTTTGGCCCGGTCAGCTTATTGGTGTCCAAAATGGAACGCAAATTCAGGGAAGACATGATCAGGTGATTATCCTAGAAATACAAATTGAGGTTATGTGATGAGAATGATAAAGAATGCATCAATATACATTAATTAAATCCTATTTATTTTTCGAATTGAATAACCCTTTTTATCAATTTAGGAGATCGTAGGAACATCTCCAAATAGGTTGATATCCAACCATAGATAAGAACAACCATGGCTAGAGTCCATCAAGTAATTCTTAGCTATGAAGGTAGGTAATTATACCGATTACATATTATAATATGTAACTATCACATTACGCTATCAACTAATTGAATATTTGCATAAATCATTGGGTTGTTAATGTTGGTGCAGGAAGCACCATATCGAACCTTGTTTTGATATTGGCAAAGGATTCAAAGTTAAGTTCATTTGTAATCTAATAAAGTTACTTGAGTGTGCAGAAAGAAGTCCTAGCGAAGGGCTGCTAGGCACCTGGCGAAGGACTGCCAGGAAACAAAGTCCTAGCGAAGGACTGCTAGGCACCTAGCGAAGGACTGCTAGGCATCGGACCCTAAGACCCAGCGAAGGGCTGCTGGGCACCTAGCGAAGGGCTGCTAGGAGTCAAAGACCTGGCGAAGGACTGCTGAGCACCAGGCGAAGGACTGCCTAGAACTAAAGACCTGGCGAAGGACTGGTGGGCAACAGGCAAAGGACTGCCTGGAACTGAAGACCTGGCAAAGGATAGCCAGGCACCTGGCGAAGGACTGCTAGGCAAAAGTCCAACTGGAGGAGCCGGTTGGCAACAGGTAAATTCTCCCGAGAGGAGTAGGTGAGGACGCGTTCCCCGTCGAGGGATCAGTAGGCGTCGGTTCGACCTAGGGTTCCATTTTGGAGACCCAAAGTCAGAACCAAGACAGCTAAGGCTGTATAACACTAATACTTGATTGCTTTATGTTGTTTTGGACTAACCCTAGATGCAGGACCAAAGGAATGAGTGTCTGCAGCTCAGAACGCCTCAAAGGAGAGAAGTAACAGTTGAGTAGGGCGCCCCCAGTGTCCCGAGCACCCCCAAGGTCAGGCAAAACAAGTTAAGCAAAAGCACGCTTCGGAAGCTTACTGGGTGGGGCGCCCCCATGCTCCCCGGCGCCCCCGTGCTCCTGGGTGCCCCTAGTGCCCAGGGCTCCCCGGGCTCATGCCAACGAAGCGGATAAGACTTATCCAGCCAAGAAACCTGCGGATCGGGTCAACCAGGGCGCCCCTAGGGTCCCGGGCGCCCCCACAGTCAACCCTCAGCCCTATTCGAGTGGAATAAGAGCTGACCGAGACTTGCTCGGATTGGGTGACTCGTGGGGGGGGGCGCCCCCAACGTTTAGGGTGCCCCGGGAGGCTATAAAAAGCCCCTCGACCCCAAGGCTTCAATAATCAACTTCTTCCAACGCAAACACGCTCTTCTACTCAAGCGCTTCGCTCTAGAAACCTCTCAACTCGAGATACAAGCGCTGACGACGCCCCTCTGCTCCGAGATACATTCCACACCGAACGTCGGTAATGAAGAGTTGTCTTTTCTTTGTTTACTATAATGCAGTTGTAATATCTATTTGTAAACCGTTTTGCGCACATATAGAATTGCCCGCAGTAAACGGTCAACGACCATGGGCCTTGGAGTAGGAGTCGACCGCGACTCCGAACCAAGTAAAATCTTGGTGTTTGTGTGTTGTTTTGTTTTAATTTTTCCGCTGCGTTTTCTCTTTTTCAATCTGAAACGACTTACGATATTCACCCCCCCTCTATCGTTATCTCTCGATCCAACAAGTGGTATCAGAGCGGGGAAGCTCAAATTTGGTGTAACCACCAATTTGAGAGTATTTTCGGATTTTTTAAATAATTTTTTAATTTCTTTTCTTTCTTGTTAATCGAGATTGGTGCAACACCACTCGTTCTTTTTCATTTTTTTGTTCAAATAAATAATATTTGTAGGTGGGTTAAAAATATTCTTACGCCTTTTTCAATTTTGAATTCTCATTTTTTCATTATAAGTCAGAATTGATAAAACGATCAATTTTTGAAAATTTATCATAAACCTTTTTTTTCATTATTTTAATATTTTTTTTCAAAATTCGTGCTACCTTAATTCAAGTAAATTTTTTTCCAAACATTGAATTCTTACTTTTTCATCAGTAATCAGAATTGATAAAATCAATATTTTTCAAAAATTAGTCATAATTTTTTTATTATTTTTCCTCGAAATTCGTGCAAACCCTTTTTTTGAGCTAGTTTTTTTTGTCCCGCACTACTAATCCATGACCAAGTCTTGGTACATTTTTTATTTATCTTGTGTACGAGGTTAAACTAAATGGCCAACCAAGAATGGAACAGTGCCCGTCCACCACTTTTCTCTGGCGAAAATTTCAACTCCTGGAGAAGTCTAATGGAATCCCACCTGAAGGCCAATCTGGAACTTTGGTTGATAATCCAAACGGGGTTCACATTCCCCACAGAAGAAGGAACATCGATCACTTGGGACAAATTAGACGAACCAACTCTGAGGAAGATTGAGACTGATGCCAGGGCAACAGTAATCTTACAATGCGGCCTGACCAAAGAAGAACTGAAGCGGGTCGGATCCTTCAACTGTGCCAAAGAGATGTGGGAAAAACTAATCAATCTACACGAAGAGAGCTCCGATGTTGAGATCTTAGAAGCTCAAGAACAAGTAGCTGAGATTGACTCGACACCCGACGTCGAAATCGAACCAGAGTCAAACGATGAGTTTTCTGAGACAAAATCGGTAACTAATTTTGAATCGTTTTCTGAATTAAGGTTAAATAATTAAGCTGATATTGCAATGGTCGAAGATGGTATAGTTTTTATTGCAGGGAAAACTCCAAAAGAACTGCAAAAGAGGCCTCAACCAATACCTGAGTCCAACTCAGACTCAGAATCTAACGACGAAGAAGGGGATCATCGGAAGCTGGTCCGGATGGCTCATGACCACTACAAAATGCCGAAAGAACAATCAATCAAAAGAAAGATGGCTAAAATCAAGGGGGAGACCTCCATAAAGAAATTTAGAGGTAAATTTACAGTATTTCAAAATCCATTATTTACCATGAATAATATGATTGAATCTTATAAATTAGTTAAGGTTAATATGTTAGAAAATTTAATTCACAACTATGCTGATTTTAAAAAACCAAAGTTTTATTTCGATTATGATGTAACTTAGATCATTTTTTTCTTGTTTGTTTTAATTGTATGTTGCTTTTTAATTTTTTTTTTTGCTTAGAATTAGGACTGGTTAGATTAAGAACTAAAATGGTTTAACTGAAATTTGAACAACATAGTATTGGGTGGAGGTGAGATGATAGTACGTTAGGGAAACCTTTATGGTGGAACTAGCCGAAGCTACCGATCCAAGACCCAAACTAGTTAGACCAGAATTTTTCAAAAAGTAATTTTGAAAATGAAATTTCACTAAAAGACATTGTCAAGGAAAGGGTTGAGGATCCAATAAGGCTACGGCCAAAGAAGGCTTAGTGCCTCGCTAAGACCTGGAAGCTAATTTTTGAAATTCAAATTCAAGTTATTTCTTGTCAAATTCAAATCTAACACAAATTTCAATTGATCGTAGATTCAAACACTCTTTTTCAAAATAAATTAAAAACAATTGCTTTTCAAAATTAATTTAACTTTTTCAAAATTAATCATGATTTTTCAAAATAATTTCTTATTTCTACTAAAATTTGTCTCATAAACCTCATAAGGTTAGCATGCTTGATCACGTAGAACTGGGTGAGACATCTAGGACTTAAAAGCATAATTCACTATCCTTTTAAATAAAAAGGTATGCAAAAGTTATTCAAAATTATCTTTATTTTGCAAATTAATTTAGTTTACTGTACCCTTTTTTCCCAAAATAGTGAATTTCATGTTAAATATCATAATAGACACATTTTAGATAGCATCTAAGGCTTGTTTGATTTAGTTATTAATCGGTCAAAGTTAGTAAACTGAGTTAATCTTGGTCAACATAGTCAAACCCTAGTCAACCTGGTCAACACTGAAGTCCCTTAAGGAACTTAGATAAAAGACAGACTGTGTAGGATACAGGGGGAGTTCTTCTTAATCTTTTTCGAAAAATTCAGATTTTTCAAAAACCTTATGCTTTAAAACTTATTCAAAACCCCTCGATATTACTATCTCATTGAAAAATTATCATCATGATTTTCGAAAACTGTACTATCATTTCAAGTTATGTTTTCAAAAATTTATCTTGAAAGTTATCATACTCAGAAGATTGTTCAAAATTATTCTTTTGATTTTAATAAACCCTAAAGACACAGAGGAAGGTCTACTTCATGATCTACAAGGACTCCTAAGATGTGTCAAATTTAGGGGGAGTTTGAGTCAAAAGAAGAATTTCTGAAAGTTTTTTTTGTAATTATTAATTTTGCAGTTATTAGATAATTCTTATAATTTAAATCAAACCTTAAAACTCAGAGGAAGATCGCTTGTAGTCAACAAGCTTCCTAGGACTGGGTCATGTTTAGGGGGAGATCAAATTAAAAGAATTATTGAATATTTTCAAAATTATATGTTTTCATGCACTACACGTTTAAAATACTTTTGAAAACTTAAATAATTTTTCTTTCAAAAACTATTATTTTATTTTTTCAAAATTCTTGTGGCTTATGAAATTATTTTTGAAATAATATTTACTTGGGTTGGAGAAATTTCCAGGACACTTAGGAAAATGTCTCTGTAGTTAACAAGGTTTCCTAGGATTGTGTCAGACTGGAAAATAAACCTAGTAAAGTAAAATATTATGTTTTCAAAATGCATAATACTTTTCAAAAATTACTCATATTTTTCAAAGTCTAATAGTTTTCAAAAATAGAACTTAGACTTTCCAAAAAGGCTCAATCTGTTTTTTTTCAAAAGTACTTGCATATTTTTCAAAAATACATATTTTTCAAATAATACTTATATTTTTCAAATAATACTTATATTTTCAAAAGAAAAAATGCATAATATCCTTCAAAGTGACTTATATTTTTTTCAAAGATACAGAGTACTTGCATCTCTCAAAAAGCTCAATATCTTTTAAAAAGTACTTGCATTTTTCAAAACAAGTAAACTTATTGATTAAATTTTTTTTTGTTGCTTGTCATGCATGGACTCAATAAAAATATACACTTGACTCCAATTCTATTTTTTTTACATCAATTCTACATTCTTTCAAAATGTTGTTACTTATAAATTATCATACTTTTTGACATTATTCTCTCGCTCAAATAGTTATGTTTTCAAAACCCATAAGCTCTGATACATAAATTTTAAATGTCTTTCAAAATATATTTTTCAAGAGTTCTTTATTGATGTATGGCCAAGGGGGAGAGTAGAAAAAGTGAAAATGAAATTCTTCCTTAAACTTTTTCCCTTTTTCAAAGAAAGTATCTTAGAAATGGTCTAAAACATAAGGAGAAGAATTTCACACCAAGGGGGAGAGTAGAAAAAGTGAAAATCAAACTCTTCCTTAAACTTTTTCCCCTTTTCAATGAAAGTTTATCTTAGAAATGATCTAAGGAGAAGAATTTCACATTAAGGGGGAGAGAAAGGAATTTTTTTAATTTTATCTCTTTTTCAAAAAGTACTTCAAAAATTTCTAAGTATTTCTAAGTGTTTCAAATTTTTTAAGTGCATGTTTTTTTTCCTAAGTAAAATATTCCTTAGTAAACAAAGTTTATCTAAGCAAAACCTTTGGAAATTTTGGGCAAATATTTCTAAGTAAAGTTTTCTTAGTAAACAAATCTTTGTTTTGGCAAAAACTTGTCCATTTAAAGATTTTTTCAAAATAGTTTTAAATGCACAAAATATGTTCCAAAGAAATTTTTCTATGTGTGCAAAAGTTGAAATTTTTTAAAGGAAAGTTGTTTTCAAAATGTTGGCTAAATAAGCTACCGTTAAGTTTTTTCTTGAAAAATATGTTTTTGAAGTTTCTTTTAAAATATCCTAAAGGAGAAGAGTTGTCACGTGAAGGGGGAGCTTCATACATGTTTAAAACATCAATTACTTTGAACATCACTTTTTTAAAAAATTTATGAAATCCATTAATTAAAGTTTTTCTTGACAACTATATTTTTGGAAAATTGTTAAATCCATGACTTGAATTTATTTTAGTAAAACTCCCTATTAGAAACCTTGTTCGCCCATGTATGGTTTTGATATATGTCAAAGGAGGAGGAAAGGTCAAAGTTAAGTATTTTAAGTGTTTTATAACACAAGTATTCAAGATTTTAGGGGGAGTATGAGAAATAAAGATTTTTTTTTCAAACTCTACATTTATTTTGTTCATAAACAGTTATACTTCATTGTTTACCTTATGTTCTTAACTGTTATAAGTTTTTAACTTAACTTTGAATTGTGTTGCCATAAATCAAAAAAGGGGAGATTGTTGGTGCAGGAAGCACCATATCGAACCTTGTTTTGATATTAGCAAAGGATTCAAAGTTAAGTTCATTTGTGATCTAATAAAGTTACTTGAGTGTGCAGAAAGAAGTCCTAGCGAAGGGCTGCTAGGCACCTGACGAAGGACTGCCAGGAAACAAAGTCCTAGCGAAGGACTGCTAGGCACCTAGCAAAGGACTGCTACGCATCGGACCCTAAGACCCAACGAAGGGCTGCTGGACACCTAGCGAAGGGCTACTAGGAGTCAAAGACCTGGCGAAGGACTGCTGGGCACCAGGCGAAGGACTGCCTGGAACTGAAGACCTGGCAAAGGATAGCCAGGCACTTGGAGAAGGACTGCTGGGCAAAAGTCCAACTGGAGGAGCCGGTTGGCAACAGGTAAATTCTCCCGAGAGGAGTAGGTGAGGACGCGTTCCCCGTCGAGGGAACAGTAGGCGTCGGTTAGACCTAGGGTTCCATTTCGGAGACCCAAAGTCAGAACCAAGACAACTAAGGCTGTATAAAACTAATACTTGATTGCTTTATGTTGTTTTGGACTAACCCTGGATGCAGGACTGAAGGAATGAGTGTCTGCAGCTCAGAACGCCTCAAAGGATAGAGGCAACAGCTGAGTAGGGCGCCCCCAGTGTCCCGGGCGCCCCCAAGGTCAAGGCAAAACAAGTTAAGCAAAAGCACGCTTCGGAAGCTTACTGGCGGGGCGCCCCGATGCTCCCCGGCGCCCCCGTGCTCCCGGGCGCCCCTAGTGCCCAGTGCTCCCCGAGCGCCCCCATAGTCAACCCTCAGCCCTATTCGAGTGGGATAAGAGCTGACCGAGACTTGCTCGGATCGGGTGACACGTGGGGGCGCCCCCAACGTTCAGGGCACCCCGGGAGGCTATAAAATGCCCCTCGACCCCAAGGCTTCAATAATCAACTTCTTCCAACGCAAACACGCTCTTCTACTCAAGCGCTTCGCTCCAGAAACCTCTCAACTCGAGATACAAGCGCCGACGACGTCCCTCTGCTCTGAGATACATTCCACACCAGACGTCGGTAACGAAGAGCTGTCTTTTCATTGTTTACTATACTGTAGCTGTAATATCTATTTGTAAACCATTTTGCGCACATATAGAATTGCCCGCAGTAAACGGTCAACGACCGTGGGCCTTGGAGTAGGAGCCGACCGCGACTCCGAACCAAGTAAAATCTTGGTGTTTGTGTGTTGTTTTGTTCTAATTTTTCCGCTGCGTTTTCTCTTTTTCAATCCGAAACGACTTACGATATTCACCCCCCCCCCTCTATCGTTATCTATCGATCCAACAGTTAACTCATTAACAAGTATGCAACAATATACATAGCACCCAACTGCACCTCTCTTTACATCGACCTTGGCTGTGGCACAACAAATCGATGCTCCAAGCTTAAGGCTGACCCATTAATCAAGAAATAGTTTTAATATGGTTGGAGCTCATTCAACCGTTTAGTCAGGCTTGGATGTGTCCAACAACCAAAACTAATGATTGACCTCTGACTCCAATTATATTAATCATAAACTAATTCTATAGTTTGAACATGTTGAGGTTCAAGCCGGGCATGGATGTGTACATCAACCCAAACGAGAAACAAAACTCTGTTTCTAACCATATTAATGGAAGGTGTTGGCCTTAATATTTTGTAAGGGGTTTTGGGTCTCATCCTTTCCTTTTATGCACATTCATGACATATAATTATGTCATGTTCTAACGATTTCCTTAATAAAGTATGTATGTGACTTAATTTATCAAGTCTCATTAATTGAATTAGGAACTGGATTTCCTAATTCTAATTTCATACTTTATTCAAGAAATTGTTTTGGGAAATAATTTCCTGAATTATCATAATCAATTTTGGAAATAATATATTTAAGACATTAATTTTTCTAAATCAAATCTTATTAAATTAAGAGACAGATTCCCTTAATTCAACCACATATTATTTTCATGAAAATCTTATTTAAGAAAATATACTCTATAGGAAATAATTTACCTAATTAATTGGAGACAATAATATGTAAGAGCATCACCTCATAAATCAAATAAGGAAATTATCGTTTGAGAATCACCTCAAAAATTACCAAGATTTGATCACATATTTTATTTATGAAAAATTAATATCAATAACTTAATTTAGATGGCTCCCCGAGACTCAATCCAAATTAAACATTTGACAATTTAAATTCAATTTAGAAAATTTAATTATAACAACTAACTTTAAATTGGACGGCTCCTCGAGGCTCAATCCAAAATAAAAAATTTTATAAATAATTTAATTTCTAATTATAAATTTAAATGTCAATTAATATTTCCATAATTTGTCTAGACTTTCTTGAAAGAAAGTGCCCAAAATTGTGAGTTTTCTATAAAAAGAAAGTTTCCAAAAATAAAAGGTTTTCAGAATAATTGTAAGTTTCTAGTACAAAGAAAACTTACGTTTTTTCAAAATTAGAAAATTTTCAAAATAGGAAATTTCCAAAATTGAAAAGTTTCAAAAAATGAAAAGTTTTCACAATTATCATAAAATTTCAGAAACAGAGATATTTCAAAAGTTTGCGAAATTTCATGAGGATTTCCAAACTTTGAAATTCCTAAATCGAAAATTTACCATAATTGGAAAGTTTTCATAATTGAAAATTTTTCAAAATTGAGATCATGAAAAAGCTTTCCACAAAACAATTATATAATTATGTCGAACACAAACCTCGGCTCTGATACCACTGTTGGGACCGGGTGCATGTTGACATGGATGCGGGTTCATAATTTTAAAATTAATTACGTGCAGCGGAAGCGTTAGCATAAATAATTTCTCTAAATCATTTAACCACACATCTAAGCATGTAATTTTATCTTGTGTAGGCATGACCATATATTTAAAATTTTGCAGAAACATAAACTAATTTACGTATTACCTCGCGTAACTCGAAGGAAGGGACGAGATCCAACCGTAAGCGTCCCTTGGAAGCTCCGCCTCTATTCGCGTCCACGCCGAGTATCATTGGGATGACTTCGCAAAGTCACGAGTTTCGTGTTCTTGAGAACTACTCGATTCTCTGACAACGCGACAAGAAAAACCAAGAGAGAAGTCGGAAGACTAACCACAAAAGGATGGTCGGCTGGTGCTCCTTCTTGGGGTTGGCTAGCGCACGACAAAAAGAGGAGAAGAGAAGGAGAGAAAGAGAGGGAGAGAGCCTATGCCTTCATCTCTATCATGATTACCCAAACCTTGCCTTGGGTTCTTTATATAGTGGCCTCTCAACCATCAAGCCTCTCAAATATAGAATAACGTATTCCATCATGCAAAGTTTGATTTTATATCATGGTTAAAATCATATTTTAATTCATGATAAAAAATCAATCAAGTCTCTTCTCTCCTATGGAATAAATTTCCTTATCATGGTAAATCAATCCATGATTGATTTTATAAAATAAACCAATCCATGGTTCATTTTAATTTCCATGAAAAATAAACCAAACTTTGGTTTATTATATAAAAATTTATATCATCCATAATTTTATAAAATAATCCACACTTGGTTTATTTTATAAATTGAACCAAAACTTGGTTCTCTCCCTTTGCTGTGGCCGGCCAAGCAAAGAGGATGGAGGCCCTCTTTGGCTGGCTCATCCAAGTCAAGCCCCAATGAATTAAACTTATTTAATTCATCTATTAAGTCTTCAAAAGACTTAGCCATTTTATGCTTCCGATACGTCTCTGAAAAATTCAGATTCGACTTATCGTTTGGCTCAAACAAACTTAATCTCTCTTGATTGGAAAATCCAATTTTCAACTCGTTTTAAATCCCTCGGATTACTCGTAGTGCGTGTGACTAAATAGGCTTTCGATTTATGTTGGCCGTCTATAATTAATCAATTATAGAACGATCATGAGTGGCACCTAGTAGTACATCATGATCCCCAATTAATCGAAAGATCAACGGTTGACCTCAGAAACAATTCTAAAACCCTTCAGCAGCTATAATGAATCGTGCTCCATTCCCTTCACCATCTTATACCCACTTGATTCAGGACATAGTCTATGTGTGTCAGTCCCCACTAGGCTGACTACGTCACACCTAGACCAAGTAACGTTTTCTCGTCCTACGGATTCTAATTACTCTAATGTATTTAAGAGATTCATACTCTGAATATGTCATGCTCTGGCCAGAGGCTTCGAGTAACAATCCGACGATAGGCCTCGGGTATACATCTCCTCGCAAGGAATGGTGAATCATTTGTAGGTTGTTCAAACATCTTCAGGCACTTCGGCTTATACCCAATCATCCTGATTCCACACTTCTTTGGAGATGCTTGCTTAAGATATCAAAGTATAAGTCTCCATGACCAAGATGACTTGAACACCGCAAGTCAAAGGAACATCGTACTTAAGCTGCAGTAAGAACTTCACTGACATATCTATATGTAGACTACCATATGAAGTTTTACAGCCAGTTACTCTAATGAACTAGTTCCTTTAACTAGCATTCATGTTTATCTCCGGACATCTCAATGTCACCAGCCAGTGAGAATCAGCTGATTAGAGAATAATCCATGCTAGTCTCAACAGAATTGATAATGTCCGTATTTATCAATTCATCGACTAGGGACAATTTCAATACTTCACAATTGCACATGTAGAGATAATCACTAGTTGTGAATTCATCACAAATTCTCTCATGCTGTGAATTGTATTGCGGAGATTCAGTAAATGAGTTTAAGATATCAATCAAATACACAAACATGTATACTTAAATAGTGAATATTCATTTATTAAAATAAATGATTACAATCATAAGGCGATTGTCTTAGGACACTTCTCTCATATCACTAACATACCGAGGGCTTGAAGTGATTTTACTTCAGACCCTCGGTAAGCCTGAAATGAAATGATTGAAATGGATCGAAATTAAATCATTTCAGGTCATTTTTATCCCTATTTTATCTTACTAAAGTTTTTGTTTACAATTCATAACTAAAAGTATTACCTGAAAATTTAAAAATTTGCGAGGTTGAATCTCAACTTTCAAATATATTCATCAAAATTCTACGGATATGCTGCAATTCTTCTATATCTATGAAAATATTGAAGGGCGACTCTTTGATCTTCGCAATGAGTCGATCATTTAAATGCTTTAAAAAAATATTTAAAGTGGCATAAAACGTTGCACCAATGTAATTTTTGTCCAAAGTCATCTGAAGCCTACAGATTTTATACATTACAAATTTATTAAGCAAATTTAAGTTTAAACATGTGCACAAACTTTGTTGTTTTGACCTAAGACTATCGCTAACATACCTTGGTGGATAATACCAAAAAAGAAGACGCTGAAATACCCATAGACCTTTTTCTGCCATGATTAGAAAAATAAACCGTGCAGAAATCCTAATCCCTAATTTGGATAGTGCCGATCAGTCTGGACATCAACGTTAACACTTAAAGCCGCTTCAGGGACACATGCAAACACTTTGGGGACTTCCCTAAGGTTTTGGTTGGGGGGAGGGATTCGAGGGATAAGCTCGCGACTATAGCACAGCTACGGCGCACATAATGTCCTCGGCCTTCGACAATAACAATTACGTTGTTGCGTTAAGACAAAGAAAGGAGAAAAATTTGACTCCTTGGAACATCCGAATTATAAAATATTATTTTATTGATAAAGTGGTTCGGATGTCTCAAAATTGTTAATAAAGAAAGTCATTTTTTGACGGGAGGACTAAAAGAGGAAGTTGACTAAAATGAATATATCTTTTAGTAAAAATAAAATTACGATTTTTTTTTTTTTTGATAAATATTAATTTTTAAATATGTCCTCTATAAAAAGTCGGCACCAATTTATTTCTCTGCTGCTTCGTCTCCAGGAAGTAAACGAAGCAAGAGCAGGAACGAAGCGGGCCAAAATTACTTTCTTGCGTCGAATCCCATTCCCCAGCCGTTTCGATTTCATTATGGGATTCACGCGCACCACCTTTCCATCCCGATTCCCCCTCACCGCCGTCCATTCAATTTAACTTCCTTAAGGAATTCATCCTTACCGTCCATTTTATCAACTTGTTGCCTTATCATGGACCGACCGACCAAGCGTCACGGCTTTGGTCTTCGTCCCTTCTAAGTAATACTAATATTTAGGAGGACAACACTCAACGTCACAATACGAGTCACGACCTTCTTCGCGACCAATTCCTGCGTTGCGCCGTGCACGTGGGACCCGACGTTGAGTCGTGACGTGATTCGCTACGTAGATCACCCACAGGGCCACAGGCGACGTAAAATGCCGGATTTCAAGAGCTTGCCTGTTCTTGATTGGAATGCTTTTTGGAGTCCGCTTCTTCGTCTTGGGGGAGAGAGCGGCGGAAGACATCGGATCCCATCGACGCCTCTTTTTTCCCCGTTCCGGCTGCCCTGAATGGGCCAATCCGCCTCCACACAATCCATCAAAGCTCTCTCCTGTTCCTCCTCCTCCTCGGGTCGCCGTGCGAGGTTTGCATCTGCCACCATCGGCCAGCCGGCTGCGATGACCAAAGGAGAATTGGCCTCGTGCGAGGATGCCACCGGTCATTCCGCGAGGGATTACACAACCGAACTTCCAGACGAATGCCTAGCCCTCGTCTTCCAGTCCCTTGGCTCCACCGACCGAAAGCAGTGCTCTCTGGTGTGCAAGCGATGGTTAGTGATCGACGGCCAGAATCGACACCGTATTGCCCTCGACGCTCGGGCAGGTCTCCAAGATGCCGTGCTCGGCATCTTCGCACGATTTGACGCCGTCGCTAAGCTTGCGCTCAAGTGTGAACGCCGCGCTGAGAGTATCGGCGACGAAGCGCTTGCTCTGATCGCCGCTCGGTGCCCAAACCTCACGCGCCTCAAACTCCGTTCTTGCCATGCCATTACGGACGTCGGTATGGCTGCCGTCGCCGAGCAATGTGCTGTTCTACGCAAGCTCTCTGTCGGGTCTTGTACCTTCGGTTTCAAGGGCATTGAGGCCGTTGTCCGTGGCTGTTCTCTTCTAGAGGAACTCTCCATCAAGAGGCTGCGTGGCCTACCTCCCGCCCTCGGCGCTAAGGAGGCTGGCTACGAAATCATTGGGTCTACCTCCCTCCGATCTATCTGTCTGAAAGAACTATACCATGGTCTGTGCTTTGCACCGCTCATCTCCGGATCCTCCAACCTCAAAATCCTAAAGCTAATCAGGTGTTCTGGTGACTGGGACAGGCTTCTAGAGGATATAGCCGATGAAGTCCCTGGGGTCACTGAGATCCACCTCGAGAAGCTTCAGGTCAGCGATCGCGGCCTTGCTGCTCTCTGCTCTTGTGTCGATCTCGAGATCCTTCATCTTGTAAAGACCCCGGAGTGCACCGACATCGGCCTCTCAGCCATCGCAGAACGCTGTCACCTCCTCCGTAAGATCCATATTGATGGGTGGAAGACCAATAGGATCGGCGATGAGGGCCTCATAGCTATTGCAAAACAGTGCCCTAACCTTCAGGAGCTGGTACTTATTGCTGTAAATCCAACTGTACGAAGCTTAGGGCATATAGCGAGTAACTGCCGTAACTTGGAGCGCCTTGCCATCTGTGGCAGCGATACCTTTGGGGATGCCGAGATTACTTGTATTGCCTCCAAATGCATGGCTTTGAAGAAGCTTTGCATCAAGGGATGCCCAGTATCTGATCATGGAATGGAGGCCCTTGCTGAAGGTTGTCCAAAGTTGGTTAAAGTCAAAGTAAAGAAGTGTCAAGGGGTGACACCAGAATTTGCAGGTTGGCTGATGGCATGCAGGGAAGGGATGGTGGCAGTCAATTTGGACACAGCTGCACAAACAGAGCAGCCAGATCCTAGTATTGGTGAGAGTGGAGCGCTTGAAAACATTGACCAGTTGATTGATCAAATTGGGGCTGTTGATCTACACTCATCAGGCAGTAGTTCTAGACCCTTGCCATGGAAGGCACGAATGGGATTTTTCGCCGGTAAGAACTTTGTAGTATCTGCTATCCGGAGATGGTCTCATGGGAGTAGCAACTCCAATCATACATGAAAAGGAAAAACAAGCTCTTTCTTCTCTGCTTTTCATCTAGCCAAGTATTTAAAGTTGTATGTCAATTAACTCTTCAAATCCAATGTGGTAATTTGCTTGATGTTATTACTGGTAAGCTGTTTATCCTGTCTACTGGAAGTTATTAACTGGTGGTTTTGCTTTCATTTCCATGTTAATCTGCAATATCTTCCACTTTGTTGGTGATAGGTTCATATTCTTATCACTTTCTATGCTTCATTGAAACAATTCTTTTATTCGATAAAGGATATCTATGATAGAAACTTGGGGTCGCAGAAATTTTTTGGAGTAAAAATATTACTGATACAAAATAAAAAAAAACACTCCAATTCTATTTGATATGCTGAATCCTTATGATGTGAATCATGACTATCACCTTAATGAGATTAAACAAGTATCTTTATTAGTTCATTTCATTCTTCATATCCTAAATTGTAAAGTTAGTAGAGGCACAGAATGCATTATGTTGCGTGCATCATTTATGAAAATTGCCACAAACAGCTGAATAAATAGCATTGAAACTTAGAGCTGTTAGTGGCATTCTTTATAATGTTTCCACCTGTAGATTAATTGTACCTGGGGCTGTAAGATTTTGACATTTAAGAAATTTTTGTGAATCAAATTGTGGATATGATATTTTGTTAACTGTGATTTCTATTGAAGGAATCACTAGAGCTGATCTACCACACTGGAAGTATGACGGATCATGTTCCTAAAATCAAATCTTCAGATGCTTAATAACCTAATTCTATAAGACAAATGATAAGTTTTGACTTCAGATTTTTTTGGATTGACTTTCCTAGTTTGTTGCTACCTAAGTTTTGTGACTTAACTTTGAACTAATTTGATCTCTAAGAATTATAGTCTGGTTATACTTGTCAATGAAGTTTTTCCTTAATCATAATAGTAGTTTTGAATTTAGACCTATCTGTCTGGATTTTCTGGTATGAGAACTAAGGCTATAGTATTTTTGTCCCCTTCACCCATTGCATGAAGGTTTTTGGCCTTATTTAAGATGACTTGCCCTTAATATACCTTCTTCAGGCAATTTTGTTCAAGGATATGACTAGAATCTTTGGAAGACTAATTAGAGAAATTTCTCTTGATAATCACCCATTGGCATTCAGACGAGTTGATTCTTGTATGACCTTGTGAAAATGCCTGAGATATTTGTATATCATTTTGTGGTTGGAAAATCCTGTTTATCGAATCATCTTCACTTCTCTTTTCATTTATTTGGAGCCATAAAAGGTTGTGATTAAAGGGGGAGTTCCCTTTCATTTGGCAATAGAATTCGTCGCATCCACATATATTGGCAGGTCACGACGAGGTAAACTATTAATCTATTGACTTGGGAGTAAATTGGAAGAGCCTTGCTTAAGCGTCGTGACATGAGATCTGACATTTTGTGTACGTTTCACATCAGCCACCGAGTTCTTAACTGCTGAGTAGGCAAGATTGAGCATCAATATCAACGACTTCCTCGGTAGTCAAGAGTGGTTTGTTTGTCAACAGTATGTTTCTGGAGTTTGTTATTTCCAAGCTACTTCAAATCATTGAAGTCCCATTTGTGTTTGGTGCAAGTATATCCGGCCCTCTTGAGGTGGCCAAGCAACACGACTCAATAGTGTAACTTAAGGTGGCATATCACGGTGGCATATGCTGCTAATATAAGCATACGATTAATTTTTGTGTTGTAACTCAATTTGTCATGTTCAAATCTTCATAGTTTTTGAATCAGTATTGTATCCTCTATAGTTATGACCGCTAATTGATTCTTAATTCACTTGTAATCTTTTTATTATATGCAAGTTGATTTATAAATTATTTTTTACACCCATGAATTTAAATTATCTTTAGCAGGATTGTCTTAAAATTCTTGATCGCAACTTAAACTCTTCCATCAGTCCCCACAGGTTAGAGAAAATATTTTTTCACTCCCTGTCAAATCTGATCGGTACCTGCAACTCCCTTCTATTTGTGATTTTACTTAATTATCCATGGTTTTAATTAAAATCCCTTTGTAGTTCAATTTTTTCGCCCGAAGCCTCAACTATCAACACCTTCTTGCCTTAACTCAACACAGACTTCCTTCTCTAAATCTAACCATCGACGAACAAAGCTTTTATTGATAGGCCAAAATCGAAGAGACGATCACACTTTTGTAGCTCATTTTTTTCCGCCCGAAGTCCTAATTGCCAACGTCACGCCTTCTTGCCCTAACTCAAAGAGGCGATCACACCTTTATTAGTGAGTCTGAGTTTGAACTTTTTCGATTGAATAATTCTATGAGATTTGCATTTAGTTTTTTTGATTGTGTGTATTCCATGAGATTTGCGTTTAGTTGCTTTGATTGTGTGTGTGTTTTGGTTGGTTGTCTATTTCATGCCTAACATTTACGATTTAGTTTAGGGATTTTGTGTGTGTTTTTGGTTGATTGTCGATTTGATGATCAATATTTAGGGTTTAGTTTAAGGATTATATGTGTGTTTTTTGTTGATTGTCGATTTGATGCCCAATATTTAAGGTTTAGTTTTCTGATTAGGTTTGTGTTTTATCTATTTCATAGAGTGATTTTTTGAAAATTCCTTAGAATACTCGATTATAAGTGTTTCATGATAAATTATAATGGTTTAGTACTTGAAATAGTTCAATTTTTAGGAATTTTGAGGAAATTACTTAGAGTACTCGATTATAATAGTTTCATCCTCAATTTTTATATTTTAATGCTTGAATCTAATTATTGTTCAATTTTTTAGAATGATTTGGAGAAAAAATGTTGTCTTTCATTTTTATTTGAATATTAATCTTCAGTTTTTATACTATTGAATAAAATGTTTTGTTTTTATGGATTAGATCGAAAATGGAATCTGGAACTAGACCTTACAACTTTGCATTTTTGAGTAGTTGTAAGTGCAAGAATTAGTTGTTTGTGATTTCAATTTTCAGTGATTGTAGTTTGCTGGATGTATTTATGAGTCCTGACAAAAAATATCCGCTGAGATTACTACCGAATCTATGATTCTGCAATACATAGCGCCACAACATAAGATGTACGTGACTTTGAATGACGATGATGATGTCACTACAAGAAAAAGACCTATTTTGACATTTATTTTATGACACTTAATAATAAATGTAATTATAAACTATTTATAATGACACTTATTAAAACAGATTAATTTTATAAATAAAATATCTGATTAGATCTTTTATCATGACACATTTTATAAATATCATTATAAATTAATTATGTTGGCATTATAAATTAATCAAAATTATTTAATTTCTTTAACCTAAACTTTTTGTAAAATACGGTTCAAAATAATAATAATAAATGAATAAACCAATATAATAATAATAATAATAATTTATATATATGTAATATATATAAATATCATAAATAAGAATTAGAAATAGAAATAATCATATGAAAAATTCTAGAATAATTTTTTAGAATTTTGAAAATATTTACGGTGAAGTTTGGGCTTAATTTGGAATTATTTAAGGAAAATTTTAAATTTTGAAATTTAATATATATATATATATATATATATATTTTATAAAACTTTTATAAATACCTCTCTTCACCCGTCCCTTTGCCGTGCCCTAACATCTCCACCCGAACACATCCTCGCCGACAAACCTTTCCCCTTCGCGCACGCGAAGACAGCCGGAAGGGCGCCTCCTCTCCTTGCGATCTTCCCTTTCCCCTCTCGTCGCATGCGAACAAGGTTGGAGCGCCGTCCCCTCACCCTCGCGCAAGAAAGTCGCCGACAATCTTCTCCTCTGCGCGATCAGCATTACGATGCCCATCCTAGCGCGATCGCCGGTCGAGCCAACCATCCCTCCTCGGCATTACGATGTACATGTGAGTTTTTCTATACGTGAGCCATAGAATTCATATGACAAACCATAAACCATATATATTAGTTTAATTGCTTGCATTCATGCCTAGCTTCTTTTTTCATGGTCGTGTGCACCTCCACCAGCGTGGTCTGGGCTGCACGAGCACCTCCCCACGCGCGGCGCTTCAGTGGTTTCTGATAGGTTGGTTGTGGAGTTGGAAACACTCTTTTCCCACTTCTAGCTTCATTTTCAAATGTTTTTGTACATGCCTGTGATTTTTCACCTCATGCTGTTGCAATAGTAAAGGTATAACAATCTATGTGTTAATAACTAAATTTTGCTAACCTAGAAATCATGTTGTCATCCTTGTGGTTGTAACCATATACTTACTAAAATGTGCCAATTCTTAAAATCAACAGGAAAATGGAGCTTTTGCATCTGAGCGACTAAACACTTTTGTTTTCACTCAATTAATAATGAGCATCCTACTATTTTTAACTGTCATTTCTTGCTTAACTATCAATTCTTTTTTTCTTCAGCCAGCAAGCAGTTAGCACAACAACTTCCTTGTCTTCTCTCTCAATTTTTGGAGCGTGGCTGAGAACTTCGAGCCATGTTATCCTAACTGAAGTTGTGCACTCAGTTGCAGACCTTGCTAATCAGGTAGTGTTTGTTTTGATCCCATATTATATCTTTTATCAAGTAACTATTAATATAAGATCTCATAGAGTTGTATGATAAATAAGATTCATGGTGTAGTTGGAAGTCACATCTCCTTGTTTTATGAACTTATGTTCCTTTTCTCATGTCTTGGAATCTAATATTTTGTACTATATCTTAGTTTCTATATTAGAATTCCTAACTTCTATTTGAGTAACAAACTACTTTGATATTGCAAGCCCTTCTTGCATATGGTTTGAACATCTCAAGATGTGCTTCTGATGCTATTCATCTGTAGGTTTATTCCAAATTCTTACTATATGTAGTGTCTCTCTTTCCAAGAGCTTGAAGTGCCTCACTTGAGAATATTATATCTTTCCTTTACATTTTGTCTTTTTTGGATTTATAGATTGGTTTCTGAATCTTGTCTGGAATACAATGTTTATTATTATAAATCTAATGCATTTTAAATTCTGTTCAGTCATGTATAGTTGCTCCTTATATTTTGTTAATTGTTCATTCCTTGCTGCAACTATGGCTATTCAAAGGAAATATTTGTCTGGTCTTTAATATCTGCTGTCTTTATCTTTTGCTTGGGTTTGGGCGCAAACGATTGTGCATGGGATGCAAAACTTGTGGAAAGCTCATGTATGTCTCAGAACCTGTCGAACATGATATCTTATAGGAATTTTATCATCCAGAATATTTTCTTGCTTGATTTTATCTCATTGCTTTTATGTTTGTATGTTTCCTTTTTAACAGCCTCCTGAAAATATGCACTATGTTGCCTTAGTGTTTGGTGGATCCTTTTTGAATTTGTCATTATGATAATTTTACTTGTTCCAAGTGCTGCACTGCTTGTTGCTATTAATTCTGTTAAGAAAGGTGCAGCTGCAGAAGGAATGAAATTGTAGGACTATGTTTGGCACGACCATAATCCAACATCTGTTGCCGTTATGACCGAGGTCATCCAATGTTCCATACAGCATATGTTATTTTTAAAATAAATTTATTTTGATAAATGCTTATATCTGGTCTATATTTCTTATGTAAATAAATTGTTATCATCATTGCTACTATCTCACTACGATAATCTTTAGATATTTTGTTTCAATTATCTATCTTCCATCCATTTATGAGCACACTATTTTTTTCTCCTTTTTTAAAGAGGTTTTATTTACTGTTGACTATGCAGGATGGTGCTGTGGTTACTGGTCTTCCAATTGCTGCAGCATCACTAGTTGCTCTTGATATGACAGAAAATCCAATATATGACCCAATGGGTTCTATCATAGTTGAAAATCTGCTTGGAATGGTATGCTGTTTTACTTGAACATAGAGATGCCTTAATAAGTACTTTTGAAAAGGTTCTTTGTGAATTTCCTAGCTATCGATTATAAGTTCTTTTGAAACAGATCAATAGTTTTAACATGAGTGGCTGCTATGTTCCACTTGGATAATTAATACAGTTCTGCTGATGCTATGTTCTGGTATTTTAGATTGCCTTATTTTTAATCCACAGGTGTAGGCATGCATTAATTGGTAGAGCAATTGATGACCATGACATAGAAAAAGTATTAAGCTTTCTTAAAGCCGATCCTGTGAACACTATACATACATACATAGAGTACGTAACATGTTTAGTCATGAGGCTTCTCTAACATGTTGTGTGTATATTTAAATCTTTTACAGGTTGTTGATTTTCTCTATAATTGCAACAGTGAGGTGATTGGTCAAAGCAGAAATAGATAATTATAAGACAGCTTGATTATCAATCATATTGTATCTTGAAGCCTGGCATTGCAAAGATTTAGATCATTAGATGTCTTGGGCGTCTCAGAAAACAGTATACTCACAATTTTTTTCTAGATGAAGTATAATGAATGATGTTTATTATGTATATAGCTGGGAGAAAAGACCAATTGTTTTACTGTATAGCAAATTTCTAATATATGATTTTTTTTATCAAGATAAATGAGTTTTTTTGGAGAGTCAATATCAGTACTCTCGAGATTTGTTTGTTTTAATTTTATTTCATTTACACAAATTAATATATGATTTTTTTTAGGTGACAAGAATATTGGATTTTGTTCAAGATGTGATGGTTGAAGATTGAAGATGCAGCAAAGTTTGGAAGTTTGGTAATGTTTTGTTTTAGGAGAGACTTAATTTTTTGCTAGTTCTTTAATTAAATACATTGGGTACATTTGTATTGTGATTAGTGCATAGATATTTTTTGAGGTGACCAATTTGATAGTCTTGTATTGTAAAAAAATTGACAATTATTGATTAGCATTTTAATTTCAATTTAAAATTTTTATTTATGTTTATGTTAATTAGTTATATGCGTAAATATTTATATCATGAAAATATTAAAAATGGGTGAGATATTTATTAATATATGATATTTTTATGTCACAATAGACCACTAAATTATGTAGATAAAAATATCATTATAAAACTCATATGAAGACATTTCAAAATGTCATAATAAATAACTATTAAAAATAATTTTAAATGTTCTTATAGACTAATATAGCAAATATTTATATGTGTCACTATAAATTATATAACGAGGCATTTTAAATTAACTTTATAAACTATCATTAGTGACATTTTTTATTATGACTATAAATAAAATTCAAGACACTTATAATTGTCTTGATAAATAATTTTAAAGGACATATAAATTTGTCATCATTACTATAATAAAATAACATGTATAAATGTCATTACAAATCTTATAATGACACTCTTTTTTGTCACTATAACAATTATTCATGCTATTAGTGTTATCACTATTTCTATTTTATAGTGGCATTAAGAATTGTCATAAGTAATAAAACTTTAGACGACATCATTATAGAGGACATTTTAACTTAATGTCACTATATCAAAAATGTCTATATAAGTAATATATGATGACACTTTTCAATGTCATTAAAAGTATTTTTTCTTGTAGTGTGTCCTGAATATGATACATCTTCATATGTATTTGAAGCTCAATATGATTGATTTGAGGGTAGAGAGTGGAAATGCATATATTGACAACCTAAATTTTGAGAGGTAAAATATGTTATATACCTGTTCATATTTTGGTTTTGATAATATGTTATGTTACTTCTAGTATAAGTGCATATGATATGGTTTATTTGACACTACTAATCTTATTTAAATTCAATATCTTTCATTATGTATGTATGGTATGTACTTATTTTATACTTATTTGTGTCTGATACATCTTAATAATTTTGTATCAAACTGGTAAGGGTTAAGGAGGAACACACACAATCTAGGAGTGATGAGGTGATTGAACAAACCTTGTTGCCGAATACTATAGATGCTTGGATTAATTGCATTCATGGTAAAGGGCAAAAATTCAAGGATACTGCTGATTTTAGAAGATTTGTTAAAAATTATGCTATTGCCACAAGATGCTCATTTTTATATAGAAAAAATGACAGCGAGAAGGTTATTGCTATTTGTAGCGAAAGGAGTTGTGGATGGAGAATTTATGCTTCAAAATATAAGCAGATAGTATATTTGGGATCCAAAAATATAACCTGCAGCATACATGTGGTGAGAATAATCTACGTACTAGAGGACATTCTAAAGCTGATGCAACTTGAATTGCTAATGTGGTGAAAGATAAATTGAGAGAAGAGCCATTTTATCGCCCTTGTACAATTCAAAAGACTTGCAAAGAGATTATGGGGTAGAATTAGACTATCGCAAAGTGTGAAAAGGCAAGGAATTAGTGATGCATGATATTCATAGTATAGAGAGGAGATGCTACGATAGGTTAAGATGGTTTTGTCATATTATTCAATAAACAAATTCTGACAGTATTACTGAGTGCGAGTTTGATCCCGTAACTAATAAATTTAAATGACTATTCATTTGTTTTCATGTATGTGCAGTTGGTTTTGTTACTGGTTGTAGGCCGTTAATTTTTTTTGGATGAGACTCATATAAAGAATAAGTATAAAGGTAGTATCCTTGTTACTGTGTCGAAGAATGCCAACGATGATCTTTTCACAATTGCTTATTCAATAGTGGATGTAGAGAATGATGATAATTGGGAATGATTTTGTTATCTTTTGAGAAGTGTCCTACTTTCATATCAAAGTGTTCCATTCAATAAGTTCACATTTTTCTCCGATAGACACCTTGGGATTATGAAGGTAGTTGAGCAACTATTTGTGGGTAGTCTCCATGCGTATTGTTTGAGACATTTAGTGAATAATTATGTGAAGTAGGTAAATTAATTAGCTAGTTTTGTTTTGAATTTTAATTTTAATTTTATTTTAATACATATTTTGAATAAAAAAGATTTTTTTTTGTCATTATAAGTATTGCGAAGTTATCCAAAACATAACAAAAAGTACTGGTCTTCGGTATTCAAGAAAGCTGCATATGTTCCATCTTTACAGGAGCATGAACAACATATAAAAAATATCACAGGCTCCATGCCACTTGCCATAGGATTTATTGTACATTCCCAATCACAAAGTTGGGCAAATACTTTATTTCTTAGTGATAGATAGGGTGTTATGAATAATAACATGGCCGCGTGTTGGAATAATTGGGTTAAACCAGCTCGTTATCTCCCTATTGTGGCTATGGTGGACCACATACGCATACAAATTATGAGCATAATGCATCGGCGACGTGAATCAACAATGACAATGATTAAGGAATTAAGTCCCAAAAAGGAGAAGACTATTACTAGTGTTTATCTTAAATCCCGAAATTTGAGAGTGCATCAGTCATGTAATTGGATGTTTGAGGTAGTTGATGGCGAAAAATCCTTTGCTGTTGATTTAATTGATAAGAGTTGTTCGTGCAGAGCTTGGCAGATCAATAAGCTTCCATGCAGGCATGCTTGCGCTGCTATTAAGTCGAAGTCATTGTCGTTGTATGAATTCTGTGATCAGTATTTCAAGATTGGAATGTATCGCCAAGCATACAAAGGAATTTTTATTCCAATCCCAACTTTTGACATTAATGAGTCAAATCTTGATGAAGGAAATGTAATCAATGCTCCAGATGTTAGCAGTCAGACAGGTCATAGGAGGACTAAGAGAATACCATCACAAGTTGAAACACGTGTGTCAAAGTGTAGTCGTTGTCATAAGAAAGACCACAATAAACACAACTACAAAGAAGCTATAAACTAGCTGTTATTCTCAAAATTATGTATGTTTGATTTGTTTGTAAACACTTGGTTTATTTTTACAATTATACTCTATAATTTATATGGGTAGTCTGATACTTTTTGATATACACATCCACAGGAAAAAGAGATTGTTAGAAAGGGAATCAAGCAGGGTCTTACATTCGAGAAAGCAGACATGTTTGAGTGGCAACATTGGTGATTTACGTATTAGTTCTGATTGAATGACAACACCTTTGATGGTTATGTTTTTGAAAAAATTATGCAATATGTTTATGAGCTTTGTATTATGTGTTAGTTATTATTATGCACTATGGTTGTGTGGTGGAAACTAATGGTTGTATTTATGGTTTATGTGACTTTGTATCATGTGTCAGTTATTATTATGTTTATGAACTTTGTTAGGTACTTTGTAATATGTTCAATTTACTTTGGTTGAATTTGTGAGTTTCATGGACAAATTCTGCCAGAAACTTGAGTACAAATTTTGATAAATAAGGTATATGTTATGTTTGATGGTTCTATTTTGTACAAGAATTGGTTTGTCTGAAGTTGATGTGTAGTTGTTATAGTATATACTATGGTTGTGAAGTGAAAATTTATGATTGTGTTTATAGTTTATGTGACTTTGTATCATGTGTTAGTGCCATAATATCCCCAATAACAAGTGGTCAAATGTCCCAAAATAAACTCAACTACACTAATTAATGCATAACTTGTGTCCCAAAACAAACCCACCTAATAACCTCATTCGTGGCAACATATACTTGAATCTGAGCCAATTGTGCTTGATTTTTTTAGTCATTGAGAACTATAGAGGGAGTCTCGTGCCTGAATACTTAAATTTTGCATAAATACGCTCAATTTGATTATACACATACTTGAATTTGGATATTTCATACCTAATAATGTGGATTATGTACCCTGATTAATTATGTGATGATCAATTATGTGAAGCACTTATTTGAACAATAGTGTCATTAACCTTAATCCATATTATATTATCAATGAAATAAAGAAATATATCCTAAATAAACTCACACACACTAATTAATGCATAACTTGCGTCCCAATGTACCTGTATATTTTAAAATAGTACCTTATTCGTGACAATATATACTTGAATCTGAGTCAATTATGCTTGAGTTTTTGAGCCATTGAGAACAAAAGAGGGAGTCTCGTACTTGAATACTCAAATTTTAGACAAGTATACTCAATTTAATCATGCACATACTTGAATTTGGATATTTCGTACCTAACAATGCGGATTATGTACCTTGATCAATTATGTCAAGCACTTATTAGAGCAGTAGTGTCATTAACCTTAATCCATATTATATTATCAATGAAACAAGGAAATATGTCCCAAACAGACTCACCCAATATACATGAATGTTTGAAAATAGTATCTCATTCGTGGCAATATATACTTGAATCTGAGTTAAATGTGCTTGATTTTTTGAGTCATTGAGAACTAAAGAGGGAGTTTCGTGCCTGAATACTCAAATTTTGGACAAGTACAGTGGCGTAGCCAGGATTTTCGATCAGCAGGGGCAATTTTTAATAATCTTAAATATTAATGTAAATCGATTTTTATTTTTCAAAAGTCTAAATTACAAATTTAAGAGACCGAAAAAGGACTTAAACTCGAAATTTTGACCATAGCTTTTAGTTCTAGTTGAAACAATGATTCGTCGATCCCCAAAGTTTTTTTTATTCAAAGTCGAAAAATCGATCGAACCCGTTTAAACATTAAACTTGTTTTGGCCATAACTTAACCAAATCAACTTTAAATCAATCTTGATTTGAACCAATATAATCCTTATCTCTGTATCTGAATTTAGTTCAAACCTAATTCAATTTTAATTTAGCATCCTTGTCTTACAATTTAGCTCATCTATTAATTATTATATATTTATTTTAAATTTTTAAAATTTAAAATTTAAAATCGTATATTTTCTTATAAAAGTGATACTAATAGATTGTTTAGGTCATGAGCTTTCTTAATGTGTGATCAATCTTAATTTTTTATAATAAATGATGATAAATCAACTAATTAAAATAATATATATATATATATTAGTTTTTTAATAAAATTTGAGAGGGGGCGATCGTACCCCCTCTCATGAAGGTGGCTACGCCCCTGGACAAGTATACTCAATTTGGTCATGCACATACTTGAATTTGGATATTTTGTACCTGATAATGCGGATTATATACCCTGATCAATTATACCGAGAACTTATTAGAGCAGAAGTGTCATTAACCTTAATCCATATTATATTATCAATGAAACAAGGAAATATGTCGACAAAAAACTCAAGTACACCAACCTCTTCTAGGATTTGATTATAGGTGTATATCACATCAGGTGATGTCAAATATAGATACATGCATTTTTCTCTTCTACTTCTAAGGTATTGACTCTCATATTAGGTGGTCTATATTCAAGATAAGTATAATGATCCATTGTGTATTTTGGATAAAAATAATCTTCCTTAGCGATGCTATTGACCACACTACATGTGAAGTAGTGGGTGCCACAATATCCCCAATTAGTGCATAACTTAAGTCCCAATGTACCTGAAAGTTTGAAATTAATACCTCATTCGTGGCAATATATACTTGAATCTAAATCAATTGTGCTTGATTTTTTTGAGCCATTTAGAACTACGGAGGGAGTCTCGTGCCTGAATACTCAAAATTTGCACAAATATACTCAATTTGATCACACACATACTTAAATTTGGATATTTCGTACCTAATAATGCGGATTATGTACCCTGATCAATTATGTTAAGCAGTTATTAGAGTAGTAGTGTCATTAACCTTAATCCATATTATATTATCAATGAAACAAGGAAATATGTGTCACGCCCCGAGACCAAGGAGCCGCTGATCCAATAGAAAATCGGACAACGCCTCCCCTATCCGGCGGACAATTTATACATGCATACAATATATATAACAATCCCACGCAGTTTATATGGGCCTCAGGCCTCAAATCCAAATAAAATAACAACATATATGACAATATGCGAATAAAACCAAAACCCGAACTTACCTGAGCTGCCAGGGGGCAGGAACGCAGCATAAACCACACACACAGTCCAACATAGGACTCAAAAGTACAATCCCATAAATAAGACAAGTATTACAAGTCCATGAAAAATCCAATGCAACGGAATAAAACATAACACGGTCTAAAAACAGAAGTATGCATAAACTAATTCAGTAGCAAGCACGGGACTGGCGACTCGGACCCTCCTGGCAGATATCAACCTGTAATCAAAAAGGTAATGGTAACGGTGTGAGTCCATAAGCTCAGCGGATACCCAACAGATATGCATAGTATGTTACAATAACAATAAAAGTCTACGCTAATACAGTCTCATATGGATAATAGGCAAGGGTATACTGAGGATACTAAATACAGGTACATACCCGAATCCATCTAGCCTGTAAAAGGGTGAAATACATCCCTATGGAACAAGTAGAACACATAATCCAAGATAAACAGGTATCCAATATATGCATGTCAATCAAGTGCAAAAATCAAATGCAGCAAACAATGCACGATGCAAAATATGCACATGGTGCAATGACATGTGTCACCCCTGACGCCAGTCAGGCACCGTCCACATATCATAAATGAACGTCCGCGTGGGTAGGGCTATGACAACTATACGCACCCTGCTATCACTGCTCCTGAGTGACCGAGTAGACATGATGCTGGCGGAGGTCTCTCTCCTACCCCAATCAGTGGGGGAGTCTAGCTCTCATCTTCTCGTGTCTCAGGACGAGAAGGGATCCCTGGCTGCTACCACGCACCGGAACCACCCTCCAAATAGTGACCGTGCGGAACAATACAGGGCAAATGCACACAACCTATGGTAGCCACTACCCATGAGTGGATGTGTGTGCATATCCTCATGTAACTGGCGACGGGCTCGGACTATATAGGAGCCGATGATCGCCAGCATGCAATAATACAAGGATGGTGCATGATCCAAACATATAACCCTCACCAAGTTCTCAACTAACACCACCGGGTGCTAGGAATAGGTTTGAATCCTATATCATGGGATACAAGTAACCTAGTAGATATAATAACAAAATAACCAGTGATCTATCAATATCAAAATGCAAAAGGGAAGGTATCACTACATCTATGCATATATCTACTCATATAGATGGCAACCTCGTGAGACTGTATAAAGTGAAACAGGAGCTAACCTCAAGGATAAACAACAGCATATAACAGATACAGGTACACTAAGGTAGATAAGCATACAATCTTACTGTTATCTATAACAGACAATGCATAGCAAGAAGACTATATCTAAAAGATAAGTCAAAGGGTACCCGCCTCCAAAAGAGAAGAATCCAAATGCGAAGAGAACCACCAACCAATATCAGCAATGAAAATCCAAATCAAGTCCCTGTATCAAGGACAGATTTAATTAGCTATTACAAAAATAGTAACTAGCTAATTAATCCCTAATCCATTCTAGGGTTAACCTAATCCGCCCCTTTCTATTTAATTAATCATAAGACAATCGATTGGCCTTAATTATCCTAAATTACTCCTATTAGATTCCAAATAGGTTTTGGAATTTGAATTTACCAAGTTAACTCATTAGGTTAAGATTCCAAATAAAATCAAACCCGTAGGTTAATCGATAGCTCTTCCAAAAGCTCACGGCAAGCACACTCAAGTTGCTGCCAAATCCAATTTCCACGCCAATCAACCCATTCTTTTTAATAAAAATATAAATTATCCCTACACATCAGATTTGGTTAATACATATGATCAGTGTTTGAAACTAACACTTAATCCAAGTTAAAGGATCCCAAAATCAACCCAATCCTAAGTAATCCAAATCAAACAGATGTCTCCAAAGAAACCCGAACAGAGCAAATCCCTACCGAAATTTCCATCTATCAATTACTAATCATCAGGTATTAATAAATCTGCTTGGCGATAAACAAAATCGTTACCCTTAGCCTGTGTTCCTTATCCAATTTTGTGTCATCGACCTTCACAGCATCGGCAATCCACAAGGAACCGTAAATCTACAATTCCCTGGGCAAACAGAGGATCAAACCAGCGGTTAGAACTCCAATCAAGCTTACCATCAAACCTAATATGATGGCTTCACCTATCTGATCCCAATCCGGCAACCCACGGCAAAGGAAAATCAAATCTGAACACTAGCAGATGGCACTAACTCAAATTCCATCATTAATTCCAAAATAGCCTTAACAAACAATTTCTTACCTGAGATGCAACCGGCGACCACCTTTGTTCGGATCCGACCAATCCGAAACAACAAAGAGGACACACCCTTGGAATCTCCTTCTCCGATGGGGTGCTCACAGTGATTTGTATCCGGGTGACGGCGATGAGAAAGGAGAAGAACACGAAGAGGGCCGCGAGAAGGGAAGCAAACAGCGACGTCGAAGGCTTAGGGCTCGGGTTCGCAAAGGAGAGAAAGGGAATCGGAGGAGAGGCATCGGGTGCTCTGGCGGCTAGGTCACGCGAGAGAGGAGGCGGCTCGTCTTTGGCTTTGCCTGCGCGGCGCTAGGGCACGAGGGAGTCGGCGGTCGAGGCTTTAAAACAAAAGAAGGGGCTTTTTTTGTAAAAAGGTCCCTCCACTTTCAGAAATTCAAACTTTGTCCTTAGGGTGAAGGTTTTTAGTTATTTAACCTTCCCATTTATTATAATCTCTAACTCTGCCAATAAAATTTTCGAAAAATTTTATTCTACCGATTTTAAATTCGCCGTATTTTACAATATGTCCCAAACAGACTCACCGACACTAATTAATGCATAACTTGCGTCCCAATGTACTTGAATGTTTGAAAATAGTACCTCATTCATGGCAATATATACTTGAATCTGAGTCAATTGTGCTTGATTTTTTGAGCCATTGAGAACTAATGAGTCTCATACCTGAATACTCAAATTTTGGACAAGTATACTTAATTTGGTCATACACATACTTGAATTTGGATATTTCGTACCTAATAATGCGGATTATGTACCCTGATCAATTATGCCAAGCATTTATTAGAGTAGTAGTGTCATTAACTTTAATCCATATTATATTATCAATTGTTCTTAATTTTATGAGTCAATTCATGCCCAAAAAAAGTCACCTACACCAACTTTTAAAATATCTGTGCACTAGTAGTGTGCCCCGGATTATTGATAGACCTATTGTAGATAGTACTCAATTAGATAAAAAAATACTAAATTTTAGTTTAAATGGTGTTGAATTTAGGTGGTATTATACCTTCTTTTATACTTTTTGTACCTAAATTTTGTCTAGAGATGCTCTAAAATATATGTACAAGGCTAATCACTAAGCTAACTATATTATAATGAAACATGCATGTGAATAACAACCAATATCTATCTGTCTTCACTCAACACAATAATAACTAACAGAATTAGGATTAAAAAAATTTTTACATCAATTTCTTGATAACTAAGCCATAAGTCTGTCATTACTACAGAATAAAAGCCAACACTACTTTACATCTGAATTTGGATCCACAAAAAGACAAATTTTAAACTCTAATACATCTACTTGACCATAAGAAGCAAAAGACAAGATATCTTAGTCAAATACATTTTTTAACAATCCATTCTCATATGATAATATAGTTGATGCAACACAGACCCGATAAGTGTTTATCTTCACATCATTTTGAAACATCCAGATATCATCAGTGTCACAAGATAGGCACTCCACCCACATGCATATATAGACACCATAATCCAGGGTTGCGCCTTGATGACGACACAGTTCTTTTAGGACCTTTTCACTACCTATGGCAAATCCTCTAAGATGCAACATACAACCAGCCAAAAAACGTACCTACAAAAAAGAAAATACTTTAATACTGTGATCTTAAGACTTATTGGAGTAGAATATTGTCAAACTCATATAAACTTTAGTCATCCCAAATGCAAATGAATCATGATTTGAATTCCACAATTTGAATTTGCGTTCAGATGTTTTAAAAACCAATAAATACCAATGTCATCTATCATTAATTGAGAAAATGATACATCTATATCTTCTAAATAGATTTTCATTTAGTTCCTGTAGTTTGCTCTTGGTTGTGGATGCCAAGGAAAGCTCCATAATCTGTTTTGTGTATCTGTCTATATTTTCCATATTTTTTCAAGTGGTGTAACACTTCTTTCTACACATTCAAAATAAGATATAATCATATTTCTTAATCTAATAAGAATTAAAAATCAAATATCAACTACTAAATATCTCGATTTGCTACAAACCTGTACATTTGTGTCCATATAGTAAATCTCAAATTCATAAGTTGGACTGTGTTTTTTCATAATCTTCATATAAACATTTATGATTTGACTATCAACAAGCTCACCAAACAAAAAAGAATAGAATGTAGATCTAGTTAAGCTTAGGAACTTATCTTGCCATATGACAACACTGTGGGGAGCAAAAAATAACATTACAAAATTGATAAGAAGTGTTTAGAAAAAATTCACATATTGAAAATAAACGTACTCCAATTCTTCCCTGGTGAGAAAGTCTGTCAACAACTTTCTCTCTTCTCTAGATGCTTCTTCATGTCTACAAAAATCAGTTCTCTTTTTATATATATCCATTGTAGTCTTGGGAGGACTCTTGCTTTCCTTAGCATATACTATAAAATTTACCTATATGAAAACATAGTTAGTAATATAAGCTAAACTCTATACGTAGTTTGTAACAATATACAATAACATGCAAAACTAGTAGATTTCAAAATAATGAATCTCGGATTTATACTTCATCTACTTGTTTTTTCCCTTTCTCTTACGTTTTGGTGTTGAGCTAGGATGAGTCACAAACATAGACTCCTTTCTTTTCAGCACATGATCAGCTCTAGTCCTCACAGTATCCACAATAGAAGATTGAAGTGGTTGATCTTCTCTGCTTTTGAAGTAGCAACGCCACTACCAGAAATGTGTTCTTCTCTTGAACCACTGTCGGAATCAGCTCTAGACACAAATTTTTTTCTACATCAAATCCATCACCACTGTGCCTCTTATTAGCTGAAGCATTATCTGAATCAGATCCTACCAATCTTGTGTTTTCTTTATTCAAATCAGAAATAACATATTTTATCATCAAATCAACATTATCATCAATGTTGGCAGTTGCCATTTCCACATTCAACTTTTGCAACCCAGCAAGTACATTTTCACCACCAACTTCAACCTCATCAACAATCTTATTCTCTTCTAAAATAAAATTATCTTTTACTCCATCTAAATCCTCATTCACTTTTTCGGCATCCTTCTCATTGCTCTTAATTGCAACAATTGGTTCAAGCATCATCTGAGTATTAGAAAATCTAGAACATCTCACATAAAGTGGCACCTGAAAAATATAAGTAATCTAGTCAAAAAATGTCTTATCATCATTATTTAACATAATACTTTTATTATTTCTATATTTAGAGAAAAAGTAACCTGCTTGCCACTTAAGAGTATCTCCTCATCTGGAAATGGTACTATATCTAACACCTTTTCACAATTATAAATAAAATGTCACTTCTACAATCATATCTACAAAAAACATACTAAAAATATAGCAATTTACCCAATTAAAATCAATTTTAGAAAATAATCTCTCAGCAATATCATATTTGATTGATATCTTATTTCGTTCCCAGTGAAACAACCGAGGGAAACAATATAAAGAATGTGTATGCCCAAATGAGGGAATTCTTTCATATAGCCATGCTTGAATACATACAGAGATCAATATAATAATATTAAACATATCACAATTGTACTTGAAAAAAATAAAAACTCACCATCAAACCAACAATACAACCATCTAAATACATTTTGCAACCACCATTTCCTTTGCCATTTCCGGTATGCAAGATAATTTGGTAGCACAAAAATCTATATGTTGCATCTTCCTACGAATGATTAAAGAACCTCGTCAAGTTATCAATGTAGGACATAATAAATCGAGGAGTGGAATAGTTACTAACAGGAAAAATAACACAGTTAAATAGAAGATAAATAAACAACATAACAAAATCATCCACTTCAGATTTCTTCTCAGATCCAGCTAATGATTGCATATTATCATGAATCTGTTGGGACTGGGTGTATGCCGACGCGGACACGTATTGTAATTGTTACATAATTACATGCAGCGGAAACAAAAGCATGAATAATTTCCTAAATTATTCTAACACATATCCTAAGCATGCAATGTGTTCACATAATCGTAATATAAAATTTTTGCAGAAAAGGAAATTACTCTACGAAATACCTTGCGTAACTTGGAAGAAGGGACGAGATCCAACCGTTAGCGTCCCTTGAAAGCTCCACCTCTATTCGTATCCACGCCGAGTATCGTCGGGATGACTTCGCTAAGCCACGAGTTTCGTGTTCACGAGAACTACTAGATTCTCCGTGAACACGACGAAAACCGAGAGAGTAATCAAATCGAAAGACACACCACCAAGGTCGGCCGAAGAGGAAGATCGTCGCAAGGAAGAACTTCGTCGCCTTGATGCTTCTCCTTGTGCCCACGTCAAGAAGAAAGGGGAAAGGCCTATGGCTGGCCAAGAGAGAGGGAGAGAAGAAGAGGAGAGAGCCCAAGCAATTCTTGGATGGATCATGTTTCATGGCACCCCTTGGGTCCTTTATATAGGGAGAGGTTTCTTAATTCCCAAGCAAACCTCTCCTTGATTATGGAATAATTTCTCAATTAATCCATAATCAAGGCTCTCTTGATCAAGCCTCTTCTCCTTGATTATGGAATAATTTCTCAATCAATCCATAATCAAGGCTCTCTTTCTTTTGGTATGATTATATAAAATTTATAAAACAAACCAACCATTGGTTCATTATATAAAAATTTATTAAACAAACCAACTCATGGTTCATTATATAAAAATTTATATATATATAAAATTTATATAACCTTTTATAAAATAAACCAACCTTTGGTCTGTTTTATAAAACAAACAAAAATAGCCTTATCTTTTAGTGGTGGCCGAAATTCATATATAAGAGATCTCATCTCAAGTGGTCGGCTAAGATTTTATCTAAACCATAGGTCCATGGTTCAAAACCCACCAATGGATTAAATTTTGTCATCTTTGATTTATTATAAATTTTTTATTAAGCAAACCTACTCTTTGGTTTATTTTAATTCATGATAAAATAATCCCATGGATTATTTTAAGCTTATAATAAACCATACCACCTTGGATCAAATCCCTTTATAATTAAACTTATTTAATTCACCCATTAAGTCTTTAAAAGACTTAGCCATTCTATGCTTCCGATGCGTCTGAAATAAATTCAGTTTTGACTATTGTTTGGACTTACCAAAAATAGTCTATCTCGATTGGAGAATCCAATTCTCAACTCGTTTTAAATCCTTCGAATTACTCGTTATGCGTGTGACCAAACAGACTTTCAATTTATGTTGGACGTCCATAATTAACTAATTAATTATAGAACGATCATGAGTGACACCTAGTAGTACATCATGATCCCCAATTAATTGAAAGATCAATAGTTGACCTCAGAAATGATTCTGAAACCCTTCAGCAGCTATAATGAATCGTGCCCCATTCCCTTAACCATCTTATACCCACTTGGTTCAGGACATGGTCTATGTGTGTTAGACTCCACTAGGCTGACTACGTCACACCTAGCCCAAGTAACGTTTTCTCGTCCTACGGATTCTAATTACTCTCATGTATCTAAGAGATCCATACTCCGAACATGTCATGCTCTGGGCAGAGGCTTCGAGTAACAATCCGACGACAGGCCTTGGGTGTTAGTGATATGAGAGAAGTGTCCTAAGGCAATCGCCTTATGATGTAAATATTTATATTAATAAATGATAATTCACTATTTGAGTATACATATTTTGTGTATTTGATTGGGATCTTAAACTCATCTACTGAATGTCCACAATACAACTCACAGCATAAGAGAATTTGTGATGGGATCACAACTAGTGATTATCTCTAATGTGCAAATGTGAAGTATTGAAAATATCCCTAGTCGATGAATTGATAAATATGGACACTATCAATTCTGTTGAGACTAGCATGGGTTATTCTCTAATCAGCTGATTCTCACTGGCTGGTGACATTGGGATGTCTGGAGATAAACATGGATGCTAGTTAAGGGAACTAGTTCATTGGAGTGACTAGCTATAAGACTTCATATGGGAATCTACATGTAGATATGTCAATGAAGTTCTTACTGCGGCTTAAGTGCGATGTTCCTTTGACTTGCGGTGTTCAAGTCATCTTGGTCATGGGGACTTATACTTTAACATCTTAAGCAAGCATCTCCAAGGAGGTGTGGACCCAGGATGATTGGGTATAAGCCGAAGTGCCCGAAGGTGTTTGAACAGCCTACAAAGGATTCACCACTCCTTGCGAGGAGTTATATACCCAGGCCTATCGTCGGATTGTTACTCAAAACCTCTGGCCAGAGTATATCATGTTTAGAGTGAGAGTCTCTAAAATACATGCGAGTAATTAGAAATCCAAAGGACGAGAAAGACATAACTTGGGCTAGGTGTGACGTAGTCAGCCTAGTGGGGACTGACACCATAGACCGTGTCCTGAACCAAGTGGGTATAAGGTGGTGAAGGGAATGGGGCACGATTCATTAGAGCTGCTGAAGGATTTCAGAATAATTTCTTCTGAGGTCAAACCGTTGATCTTTCGATTAATTGGGGATCATGATGTACTACTAGGTGCCACTCATGATCGTTCTATGATTAATGGGTTAATTATAGATGGCCAACATAAATCGAAAGCCTATTTAGTCACACGCACTACGAGTAATCCGAGGGATTTAAAACGAGTTAAAAATTGGATTTTCCGATCAAGAGAAATAAGTCGAATCTGAATTTATCAGAGGCGCGATGGAAGCTAAAAATGGCTAAGTCTTTTGAAGGCTTTTTGGGCGAATTAAATGAGTTTAATTCGCGGCGGTTCGGGTTGGTTTGGCCGGCCAAAGAGGGTGCCAAAACCCCCTTTGGTGGCCGGCCAATAAAGAGGAGAAAATCAATTTATTTTGGTTTAATTAATAAAATAAATCTAGCGCGATTTATTTTATAAATTATGGATAAATAAATTTGTATAAAGAAATTTATATAAATAAATTTATAGAAATTTATTCTTTTATGGAAGATTAAAATAATCCATGAATTGGTTTATTTTAATTTTATAAAATCAATTATGAATTGATTTTTCCATAATAAGAAAGTTTATAAATTTCTTATAAAAATTTATTCCATAATTTAAAGAGAAGAAGAATTAGTTTTATTATAAATTGGTTTATAATAAAGACTCGGTTTAAACGGAATAATTAATAAGAAAATTTATAAGATAAATTTCTTATAACTAATTCCGTTAATTTCGTTAATTCGGTTTAGAGGGAGACTTAGCAAATGAGTTGCTACTATATAAAGGAACCAAAGGCTAGCCCTTATTCCCAATTAAGAGATTAATTATTCTCTCCCTCTCTCTCTTAATCTCTCTTCTCCTCTCCCTCTCCCTCTCTTGCCTAGGGCCGGCGCCCACCCTAGAGGTTTAGGGCCGGCGCACCAAACAACTTCCCCCCATGAAGTTGCCGTGAGGTTTCAAGAAGAAGGAGAACCCGAACAAGAAGAAGAAGAAGCGGATAGCGACTCCTCTCTTCCCGGAATTCGATTCCATTACTTCGTTGGTTAGTTTTCCATTGTTTTTCTCTTGTTCTTCTAGTTGTGCCTTCCGAGAATCTAGTAGTTCTCGTCGGCACAAAACTCGTGACTTTGCGAAGTCATCCCGGAGAGAACTCGGCGTGGACGCGAATAGAGGCGGAGCTTCCAAGGGACGCTACGGTTGGATCTCGTCCCTTACTTCGAGTTACGTGAGGTACTTGGTAAATTAGTTTACTTTTCCGCAAAGTTTTATTTTATGATAATGTCAACACACTATAAGGTTGCATGCTAGATACGAAGTTAAGATAATTTGGGAAATTATTTTATGCAAACTCTTCCGCTGCACGTAAAAATTTTGAATTTTACGAACTCGTATCCTTGTCGACATGCACCCGGTCCCAACATTGGGTATACATCTCCTCGCAAGGAGTGGTGAATCCTTTGTAGGTTGTTCAAACATCTTCGGGCACTTCGGCTTATACCCAATCATCCTGGGTCCACACCTCCTTGGAGATGCTTGCTTAAGATGTCAAAGTATAAGTCTCCATGACCAAGATGACTTGAACACCGTAAGTTAAAGGAATATCGCACTTAAGCTGCAGTAAGAACTTCATCGACATGTCTATATGTAGACTACCATATGAAGTTTTACAGCCAGCCACTCCAATGAACTAGTTCCCTTAACTAGCATTCATGTTTATCTCCGGACATCCCAATGTCACCAGCCAGTGAGAATCGGCTGATTAGAGAATAACCCATGCTAGTCTCAACAGAATTGATAGCGTCCGTATCTATTAATTCATCGACTAGGGACAATTTCAATACTTCACAATTGCACATGTAGAGATAATCACTAGTTGTGAATTCATCACAAATTCTCTCATGCTGTGAATTGTATTGCGGACATTCAGTAAGTGAGTTTAAGATCTCAATCAAATACACAGACATGTATACTCAAATAGTGAATATTCATTTATTAAAATAAATGATTACAATCATAAGGCGATTGCCTTAGGACACTTCTCTCATATTACTAACAAACTCCCACTTGGCCTAATGCCAATCGCTACGGTACCCAATACCACAGGCTCTAACATGACCCTCAAACTTACTTTGAGGCAAGGCCTTAGTTAAAGGATCCGCTAAATTCCTTTCAGTGGGAATCTTCTNTTGAACAGTCTAAAACCAATGTAATCTGAACAGAAAAAAAGAATTTTCTTATACTTAACTTAACACTAACTTTGACCTTTCCTCCCCTTTGACATATATCAAAACAAACATGGGTGAACAAGAGTAAAGTTTTAACAAAGTTTTTGCAAACCTAAATTTTGTTACAAAACTTTTACTTGGCTTTGCAAAAAGAATTTTACTTAGGCAAAATTTGGAAGCTAACTTTCCCTAACCAATGGTTCAACTTTGAGAATTGGGAATACTTTGTGTATTTTGAAACCCAAAATCTTAAAAAATTTCTAAACAAGTTTTTCACTAAAACAAACATTTGCCATAATTTTCAACCAGTTTTTGCTTAGACAAATTTTGTTTACTAAGAAGAATTTTACAAAAAAAATGCACCTAAAAAAATTTGAAACACTTAGAAATTTTTGCTTTTTGAAAAGGAGATACAAGTTTAACTAAAATTCCTTTCTCTCTTTCTTGCTCTCTCCCTTTGCTATATATATCAATAAAGAAATGAAATAAGTTTTAAGAGAAAGTTTGTGTATCAGAGCCTATGAGTTTTGAAAAAGAATTACTTAGTATAATTCTTGAAAACATAGCAAAAGCTTAAATTCCACTTTTGAAATTGAAAAAAATATTTGTACTTTGTAAACATTAGTACCTTGGAAAGTATTAGTACTTTTGACAAATAGTAGTACTTTTGAAAGATGTTATGCATATTTTGAAAAATATAAGTACTTTTGAAAAATATTATGCATTTTAAAAAAATATAAGTACTTTTAAGAAAAAGTTTTAATATTATTTTCAAAAGTATTCTAAAGTCAAGCAAAATTTTGAAAGTGATAGTATATATAAGCAAAATGATTTAAAAGAATAGTATTTTGAAAGAAAATTTATTTATGTTTTCAACAGGATTTAAAAAGTGTAGTGCATGAAAACATATAAATTAAAAAATTATATGTCAGTTCAATAATTCTTTTAATTTAATCTCCCCTTGAGCTTGACCCAGTCCTAGGAAGCTTGTTGACTACAAGCGATCTTCCTCTGAGTCTTAAGGTTTGACTCAAATTATAAGAATTATCTAATAACTTCAAAACAAATAATTAAAAAACATTTCAGAAATTCTTCTTTTGACTCAAACTCCCCCTAAATTTGACACATCTTAGGAGTCCTTGTAGATAATGAAGTGGACCTTCCTCTGTGTCTTTAGGGTTTATTAAAATCAAAAGAATAGTTTTGAATAAAAGTATGATAATTTTCAAGAAGATAATTTTAGAAAATTCAATTTGGAATGAAGAGAATTTTTAAAGAATAAGCCCCGAAAACAAAATTTGAAATGATAACGGTATTTTGAAATATAGTATTTTTGAGCTTCTTCTAATTTGATCTCCCCCTAGATCTGACACAGTCTGGCTTTTATCTTAGTTCCTTAAGGGGTTTCAGTGTTGAGCAAGTTTGACTATGTTGACTAGGGTTGACCTTTTTGACTAAGTTTGACTAAGTTGACTATGTTTGACCAATCAATAACTATATCAAACAAGCCCTGGATTATATTTAAAACGAGTCTATTGAGATATTTAACATGAAATTTCATATTAAAAAAAATGTTAGAATTGAAAGAGTAGGGTACCGTAAACCGAAAAAAGATAATTTTGAATAACTTTTGAAAACATTTTTTTTATTTAACAAGATAGTGAATTATGCTTTTAGGTCCTAGATGTCTCACCCAGTTCTACATGATCAAGCATGTTAACCTTATGGGTTTTGTGAGACAAAACTAGAAGTAAGGATTTTACTTTGAAAAATCATGATTAATTTTGAAAAATTGAATTAACTTTGAAAACCATTTTAATGAATTTTAGCTTTATTTTGAAAAAGTAGTTGAGTCTAAGATCAATTGAAATTTGTGTTAGATTTGAATTTGACAAGAAGTAACTTGAATTTGAATTTCAAAAGTTGGCTTCCAGGTCTTGGCGAGGCACTAAGCCTTCTTTGGCCGTAGCCTTATTGGATCATCAACCCTTTCCTAGACAAAGCCTTTTAGTGAAATTTCATCTTCAAAATTACTTTTTGATAAATTCTGGTCTAACTAGTTTAGGTCTTGGATCGGTAGCTTCGGCTAGTTCCGCCAAAATGGCTTCCCTAACGTACTATCATCTCACCTCCACCCAATACTATGTTGTTCAAATTTCAGTTAAACCGTTTTAGTCCTTATCTAACCAGTCCTAATTCTAAGAAAAAAAATAAAAAGAAACACATAATTAAAACAAACAATTGTCTAAGTAAGGTCACAATTGGAGTAATACTCCGGATTTTCGAAATCAGCAAGATTATGAATTAAATTTTCTAACTCATTGACCTTATGTTTTAGGGTTTCATTTTCTTGTTTCAATTTTCTGAAGTTTGCTTTAATCAAGTTACATGAATCAATCACATTATTCAAGGTAAATAACGGATTTTCAAATATTGTAAATTTACCTTTGTCGATCGTTTGTCCGGCATTCTTGATAGCTCTTTTATCTGTGCATTCACGTTGGTAATGCCCGAACTCCTGGCACTTGAAGCATTGGATGCGACTTTTGTCCCTTCGTGCTTTTGGAACTGGTCCCTTCGTTTGAATCTTACGAGTAGGACACTCACTTTGGTAGTGCCCTCTCTCCCTGCATGTGTAACAAATTACATGATTTTTAAAATCTGATTTTACACTTTTACCTTTTGGTTCCTTATTGGGAATCTCCCCCTTGATTCTTGCCGCCTTGGATCTAGGCTCATCTTCTGATTCTGTGTCTGAGTCGGACTCGGGTACTAGTTGAAGCTCCTTCTTTGGTGGTTCTTTAAGATTTTTCCCTGCAAAAGAATTTACACCTTCCTCGACCATTACAGTATCTGTTTGATTATTTAATTCAAATTTTGAAAAGAATTCAAAATTAGTTACCGTCTTAGTTAATTCGTCATCTGATTCTGGTTCGACTTTGGATTCTGGTTCAGAATCTGACTCGGCTGTTTGTGCTTGGACCGAAAGGGCAAGATAACTTACTTGATCTTCTTCTTCATTTGAGATCTCTTGATGAAGATTAACCAATTTTTCCCAGATTTCTCTAGCACATCTGCATGGACCTACTAGCTCGAGTTGCTCCTTGGTTAGGCCACATTGTAGGATTGCAGTTGCCCTTGCGTCGGTCTCAATTTGGTTGAGGGTGTGTTCATCCAGTTTGTCCCACTCGATTGATGACTCATCTTCTACGGGAAACGAGAATCCCGTTTGGATGATCTGCCATAAGTCCATGTGGGCCTTCAGAAGGGACTCCATTTGATATCTCCAAAATGTGAAGTTCTCGCCGGAGAATAGTGGTGGTCGTGCACTGTTTCACTCTTGGTTGGCCATTTAATATAAACCTTGCACACAAACAAAATAACAAAAATGTACCAAGACTTGGTCTTGGATTAGTAGTGCATGAGAAGAGAAAAAGTAGCCCAAAATAAATGTTGCACAAATTTCGAGTCAAAATAATAATAAAATAATAAAAATATTTTATGATAAATTTTTGAAAATGTTAATTTTGTCAATTCTGATTAATGATGAAAAAGTATGTTTGAAAACAAGTTTGCTTGAATTAAGGTAGCACGAATTTCGAGAAAAAAATATTAAAATAATAATAAAAAAAGTTTATGACAAATTTTTAGAAATTGATCGTTTTATTAATTCTGACTTATAGGGAAAAATGAGCATTCAAAATTGAAAAAGGCGTAAGAATATTTTAAATACACCTACAGATATTATTTATATGAAATAAAAAGCGAACGAGATTGAGTGGTGTTGCACCAACCTTAATCAACGAAAAAGATAAAAAAAATTAAAATTATTTCGTAAAATCCGAAAATATTCTCAAATTGGTGGTTGCACCAAATTTGAGTTTCCCCGCTCTGATACCACTTGTTGGATCGAGAAAACCGATAGAGGGGGGGTGAATATCGGAAATCGTTTTTCGGAAATTTTAGAGCAAGTACGCAGCGGAAATTAAAAATCACAACACAGAGACACAGTCGATTTTACTTGGTTCGGAGCCTGTGTCGACTCCTACTCCAAGGCCCACGGTCGTTGACCGTTTACTTTGGGCAATTCTATATATGGTGCAAACAGTTTACAAAATTTGATTACAAAATAAGTGCAGTAAATAATAATAACAAAACACGCTCTTCTTTACCGATGTCCGGAGTAGATCGACTTTTTCGGAGCAGCGGGACGTCGTCGGCTCGAGTTGGAAGGTTTCCGGAGCAAGGCGCGAGAGCAGAAGAGCTTTGAGACGTTGAGTGAATTGATGTTCTGAAGCCTTGGTCGAGGGCCCATTATATAGGGCCTGGGGGCGCCCGGGACGTCGGGGGCGCCCCCCACGTGGCCTTTGATCCGCCAAAGTCTCGGTCAGTGTCTGATCCCTTTATCTTCGGGATCAGCTTTGACCGGGGCGCCCGGAGCGCTCGGGGCGCCCGGATTGACAGGGTCAAAGTGTTATCTGGCTTCGAAGAGAGCTGCTTCGACAGTTGGTGCTGGGGGCGCCCGCAGCGCAGGGGGCGCCCGCAGCACAGGGGGGCGCCCGGAGCGCAGGGGGCGCCCGGGAGTTGTACTGTTTGAAGCTGCTTTTTTACTTGTGTGTTTTGTGTTCACCTTGGGGGCGCCCGGGACACTCCGGGCGCCCTGGTCAGCTGTTGCCTCACTCCTTTGAGGCTCTCTGAGCTGCAAACACTCGTTCCTTCGGTCCTGCATCCAGGGTTAGTCCAAAACACAACAAAACATTAAGTGGTTAGTTTATACAGCCTTAGCTATCTTGGTTCTGACTTTGGGCCTCCAAAATGGAACCCTAGGTCGAACCGACGCCTACTGTTCCCTCGACGGGGAACGCGTCCTCACCTACTCCTCTCGGGAGAATTTACCTGATGTCAACCGTTCCTCTGGTTGGATTTTTGCTTGACGATCCTTTGTCAGGTCTTGGATGCCGAGCTGTCCTTCGCCCGGTGCCTAGCAGTCCTTCGCTAGGGCGTTGTGCCTAGCAGCCCTTCGCTAGTTGCCTAGCAGCCCTTCGCTAGGACTTGGTGACTAGCAACCCTTCGCTAGTTTCCTAGCAGCCCTTCGCTAGGACTTTGTATCCTGGCATTCCTTCGCTAGGTGCCTAGCAGCCCTTCGCTAGGATTTTTCCTGCACACTTGAGTAACATTGTTAGATCACCAATAAACTTAACTTTGAATCCTTTGCCAATATCAAAACAAGGTTCGATATGGTGCTTTCTGCACCAACAGTATGACTGTGCTGGTTCTCTCTTTTACCAGCTGATTTATCGAGTTGACTATTTGCTTTTCCTGATCAACTGATCTTTATTAGGATTATGCTTGGTAGAATAGGTTTACTCTATTTTTTTAAATTGCTTTACATGCTTTTAAAATCAGTTTTTAAAACAATTTTAAAACTGCTTTACTTGATTTCAAAATCAGCTTTTAATTAGTTTGAAAAATCTTTTTAGCATTTTCTTTTTAATAATTTTTCGACTTAGTTTTATTTTCAAAAACTACCCCCTTCAAAACTAAGGTTTTTTCGCAAATGGACTTAGCCTAGGCCCTAACCCTAGAACTGCATGCACCTATAGATTTAGAAGCCAGCATCTCACAAGCACCTTAGGGTACTTTTGACTGATAACCTAGAATGGGTTGAGATGCTTAGGTCTTTGCCTTAATTCAAGATGTAGATCAGTGCATCTGCAGTAATTGGGGCACTAAATACAACTTAAACAGCAATCAGGTTAAGTGTCAAGTTTAGAAAATCTAACTTGAACAAAATACTTAACTTGACTAACCCTAGTGGAAACTACTGTTCATAACAGTTAGTAAGTAGCTAACTGGGTTAGACAGGACCCTAAAGAGATAATTGAAATTGCTTTGGTTCAGTTTATATCTTGAATTGATTCAGTACAACACATTATTCGGTTATATACTTATGCAATTTATTTGTATTTGCTATATTGCTTTGTTTTTGATATATGGCAAAGGTGGAGAGATAGAAAAGGAGAGATAGGAAAGGAGAGAAGCTTTAAAATTTTTCAAAATTCTAAATCTTTCAAAACTTTATCCTTTCTTCAAAAAGTTTAAGCTATGTTTTTTTCAAAACTGCTTTCAAAATACTTAACCTAAGTTTATCAAAGCTGTTTTCAAAATTCTAAAGCTTTCAAAACTTTATCCTTTCTTCAAAAAGTTTAAGCTAAGTTTTTGAAAACTGCTTTCAAAGTACTTAAGCTAAGTTTTTAAACTGTTCAAAAGCACTTACTCTAAGTTTTTTTCAAAACTGCTTTCAAAATACTTAACCTAAGTTTTTCAAAGCTGTTTTCAAAGTACTTAATTTATTTTTTTTTTCAAAACTGTTTCAAAAGTACTTGATCTAAATTGTTTTCAAAATTGATTCTAAGTACTTGACCCAAGCAGTTTTCAAAAGTATTTTCTAAGTACTTAAACTTAAGCTATGTTCAAAAAATCTCTAAGTACTTATTTCTAAACTTCTCTAATAGAAAAGTTTCTAAGTATAAAGCCTCTAATGTACTAAAGAGATTGAAATTTTTTTTTGTGTTTCTGAGAACTTAAAACTTAAGAAAATATTTTAGAAATTTTTTTTAATTATTGACTGGAAAATTTTTTCTAAGTATAAATGTTCCAAACTGCCCAACCAAATTTTTAAGTTTTCTAAAACTTCTTTTGAAAAATGTTCTAAGTTTTGAAAAATTAATTCCATCATTTTGACTTAGAATTTTTTTTTCAAAACCCCACGAACCTTTGAAAAACCTAGGGGGAGATTCCTTCCAGGGGAGGAAACTAAACTGGTATATCAACTGTCTTGGTTAACTTAACTTTTTGAATCGGGTTACCATAAATCAAAAAGGGGGAGATTGTTGGTGCAGACAGCACCCAAGTCGAACCTGTGTTTTGATAATGGCAAAAGGTTCAAAAGTTAAGATGTTATGTTTATCTAACATGCTACTTGAGTGTGCAGATTGAAGTCCTAGCGAAGGACTGCTAGGCACCTAGCGAAGGACTGCTAGGCATCGGAACCCTAAGACCTAGCGAAGGGCCGCTGGGCACCTAGTGAAGGGCTGCTAGGAGTCAAAGACCTAGCGAAGGACTGCTAGGCACCAGGCGAAGGACTGCTTGGAACCGAAGACCTGGAGAAGGACTGCTTGGAACCGAAGACCTGGCGAAGGACTGCTGGGCACCAGGCGAAGGACTGCTTGGTACTGAAGACCTGTCGAAGGACAGCTGGGCACCTGGCGAAGGACTGTTGGGTAAAAGTCCAACCGGAGGAGCTGGTTGGCAACAGGTAAATTCTCCTGAGACGAGTAGGTGAGGACGCGTACCCCGTCGAGGGAACAGTAGGCGTCGGTTCGACCTAGGGTTCCATTTTGGAGACCCAAAGTCAAAACCAAGACAGCTAAGGCTGTATAATCACAACATATTCTTGTTTTATTGTATTTGCAACTAACCCTGGATGCAGGACCAAAGGAACGAGTCTCTGCAGCTCAGAACACCCCAAAGGAGAGGGGCAAGCAGTTGGGCAGGGCGCCCCCAGTGTCCCGGGCGCCCCCAAGGTCAAGGCAAAACAAGTTAAGCAAGAAAACGCTTCGGAAGCTTATGCTCCCGGGTGCCCCCATGCTCCCGGGAGCCCCGGATGCTCTGGGCACCCTGGGTCAAAGCCAACGAAGCGATAGAAGCTTATCCAGCCGAGAAGCCCGCTGAAAGAGTCAACCCGGGCGCCCCCTGCTTCCCGGGCGCCCCCGTCAAACCTCGAGCCCGATCCTTGAGGGATAAGGGCTGACCGAGAGGTTGCCGGATTGTGAGACACATGGAGGGTGCCCCCAACGTCCCGGGCGCCCCCAGGCTCACTATATAAGGGGCTCGACCCCCAAGGCTTCTCAACACATCATTCCAACGCCACTACGCTCTTCGACTCAAGCGCTCTGCTCCAAAAACCTCCCAACTCGAGATTGAAGCGCCGCCGACGACCCTCTGCTCAGAAGTACAATCTACAACGGGCGTCGGTAACGAAAGAGCTTAAGTTTTAGTTTACTGTACTATAACTATAAAATTTCTCTGTAAACATTTGCGCACATATAGTATTGCTCGCAGTAAACGGTCAACGACCGTGGGCCTTGGAGTAGGAGCCGACCGCGACTCCGAACCAAGTAAAATCGCTTGAGTTCGCGTTTGTGTTTCTTTATTTTCCGATGCTTATTCTCTTTTGCGAATCTGAAACGTTTTACGATACTCACCCCCCCTCTATCGTTCTTCTCGTCCAACACTGCCTGGCTTCCTTCTGGTGCCTGCTGTAATACCTCACATTCTACCTCAAGTGGTTGAGTTGGAGGAGAGTAGTCAGGTACCAAATCATGCTCTATATCAAACGGAATTAAATCAACAATAATTAAATTTGTGGCCACACGGTCTTTCATCCTCTTGATAGTGTCAACATGGGCTTTAGGCCAAGTCCAGCGAAGTATTCCTGGCAATCTATGAGGATGTTCAGGAGCAGCAATACTAATATGTTCATTAACCCATACCTGCAACATCATTATAATCAGTCAATATTATCCATCATCAAATTATATTAGCAGTTATATGTACTCTAACTTACAGCCAAAATATTTGGAAATTCCTTTAGCAAGGGAGCCTTGGCCAGTTGGGTTGAATCACCTACATGTGGTCTATGCCTCAATGTCACCTCCTTTCCAATGGCTCCCAACTGAGGAGCCATGAAATTGTACACGACATTGCACCAATTGTAGTTTGGTAGATTGTCAAAATCATCTACGCAATCAATAAGTGACAGGGCAGGAATGGCAAGTATGCTGCTACTATCACAAAATAATACTGTACAAAAAAATAGAGTATATACAACTGATATTACAACTTGTCATTGGATGTAGACTTTATTAGCAGTTTCTCCAAATGCCGTGCAGAACAACTGGAATCTTCAAAATACTCCTTGTACAGTGGGCTGGAGGCCTCATTCAAATTAAGTTGGACTATCTCTCCATGGTCAGGTAGTCCTAGAATAATTGATATATCAACCTTTGTGAAATTGAGTTTATTCCCATGGAATACAAAGCTCTGTTCTTCTTCATCCCAATTATCAAACATGTTCTGAACCTGGGGTCTTACACAAGAACTAGTAGGAAGGTCGAGGACCCAAGAAAAGGGTATTTCTCGAAGCAACTGTTCTTGTGCTGGTGTGGGTGGAACAGAATCAATAAAATTTTTGAAATGACAAAGGCTAGTTTTACAGTTCATTCGTTTACTGCGACCTCTGTTGGCAAAACTTGTATACTCGGTAGGCAATTTGATTTTTCGTTGTGGCAGCTGTTTTTTCCCATGACTTCCCCCAGGGACTTGCTGTTTCTTAGATTTGATGGGAGCAGCTTTCTTTGAAGATGATATTTTTTGACCCATACCGAACTTATCAACCATCAAACAAAAAATTATTTGACACAAACAACAATGACACTTAGAATTCATTCATAATAGGGACTCCTCAAATTCAGTCTTTTACTGAAAACTATCGCTAACCCTAGGTGATAAGCAAGAACTGAAATGACAAACTACAAATTAGGGTACGTATAATTCGACTAGTGCGATGACGAGGATGTCGCCCACAACTACTCCAATAAAGACAAGCACGCGACCTTGAAATCACAACAAATCTGGAGCTTGAAGACGATTGCTGAGCACTAGGCACTAAGGGACGCTACAAAGCTGAGTGACTGCTGGGCCTGATATAAAAGGATTTCAGGCCCTAGGCGGCCCTTTTTTCTTTATATGTATTATAAATATAATTTAGGTTATATCTATTTTTATTTCTAAAAAAAACTAACTTTGTTATATATCAAATATATTTCAGATTTATAATGTGGTTATTCAGGCCCACGGTGGGCCTGAAATAAAATGAATTCAGGCCCACGGTGGGCCTGAAAAAAAATGACTTCAAGGCCCATATCTGGACTTCTGAAAATCCTATATCATTAGACAGGGTTGAGCTAGGAGATGATATTTTTAGTGTCCAAACCTCTAATCTTGCTGTATCACCAATGCTATAGAAGTAGTTTAGATATATCAGTGAGTTTTGAGCAAAACTCACTGATGGACCTACCATATCTGGACTTCTGAAAACCCTATATCATTAGACAGGGATGAGCTAGGAGATTAAATTTTTGGTATCCAAACCTCTAATCTTGCTGTATCACCAATGCTATAGTAGTAGTTTAGATATATCAGTGAGTTTTGAGCAAAACTCACTGATGGACCTACCATATCTGGACTTCTGAAAACCCTATATCATTAGACAGGGCTGACCTAGGAGATGATATTTTTGGTGTCCAAACCTCTAATCTTCCTGTATCACCAATGCTATAGTAGTAGTTTAGATATATCAATGAGTTTTGAGCAAAACTCACTGATGGACCTAGCATATCTGGAATTCTGAAAACCCTATATCATTAGACAGGGTTGAGCTAGGAGATTATATTTAAGGTGTCCAAACCTCTAATCTTTCTGTATCACCAATGTTATAGTAGCAGTTTAGATATATCAGTGAGTTTTGAGCAAAACTCACTGATGGACCTACCATATCCGGACTTCTGAAAACCCTATATCATTAGACAGGGTTGACCTAGGAGATGACATTTTTGGTGTCCAAACCTCTAATCTTCCTGTATCACCAATGCTATAGTAGTAGTTTAGATATATCAGTGAGTTATGAGCAAAACTCACTGATGGACCTACCATATCTGGACTTCTGAAAACCCTATATCATTAGACAGGGTTGACCTGGGAGATGATATTTTTGGTGTTCAAACCTCTAATCTTCCTGTATCACTAATGCTATAGTAGTAGTTTAGATATATCAGTGAGTTTTGAGCAAAACTCACTGATGGACCTACCATATCTGTAATTCTAAAAACCCTATATCATTAGACAGGGTTGAGCTAGGAGATTATATTTTTGGTGTCCAAACCTCTAATCTTGCTGTATCACCAATGCTATAGTAGTAGTTTAGATATATCAGTGAGTTTTGAGCAAAACTCACTGATGGACCTACCATATCTGGACTTCTGAAAACCCTATATCATTAGACAGGGTTGAGCTAGAAGATGATATTTTTGGTGTCCAAACCTCTAATCTTGCTGTATCACCAATGCTATAGAAGTAGTTTAGATATATCAGTGAGTTTTGAGCAAAACTCACTGATGGACCTACCATATCTGGACTTCTGAAAACCCTATATCATTAGATAGGGATGAGCTAGGAGATTAAATTTTTGGTGTCCAAACCTCTAATCTTGCTGTATCACCAATGCTATAGTAGTAGTTTAGATATATCAGTGAGTTTTGAGCAAAACTCACTGATGGACCTACCATATCTGGACTTCTGAAAACCCTATATCATTAGACAGGGATGAGCTAGGAGATTAAATTTTTGGTGTCCAAACCTCTAATCTTGCTGTATCACCAATGCTATAGTAGTAGTTTAGATATATCAGTGAGTTTTGAGCAAAACTCACTGATGGACCTACCATATCTGGACTTCTGAAAACCCTATATCATTAGACAGGGTTGAGCTAGGAGATTATATTTTTGGTGTCCAAACCTCTAATCTTGCTGTATCACCAATGCTATAGTAGTAGTTTAGATATATCAGTGAGTTTTGAGCAAAACTCACTGATGGACCTACCATATCTGGACTTCTGAAAACCCTATATCATTAGACAGGGCTGACCTAGGAGATGCTATTTTTGGTGTCCAAACCTCTAATCTTCCTGTATCACCAATGCTATAATAGTAGTTTAGATATATCAGTGAGTTTTGAGCAAAACTCACTGATGGACCTACCATATCTGGACTTCTGAAAACGCTATATCATTAGACAGGGTTGACCTAGGAGATGATATTTTTGGTGTCCAAACCTCTAATCTTCCTGTATCACCAATGCTATAGTAGTAGTTTAGATATATCAGTGAGTTTTGAGCAAAACTCACTGATGGACCTACCATATCTGGAATTCTGAAAATCTTATATCATTAGACAGGGTTGACCTAGGAGATAATATTTTTGGTGTCCAAACCTCTAATCTTCCTGTATCACCAATGCTATAGTAGTAGTTTAGATATATTAGTGAGTTTTGAGCAAAACTCACTGATCGACCTACCATATCTGGACTTCTAAAAACCCTATATCATTAGACAGGGTTGACCTAGGAGATGATATTTTTGGTGTCCAAACCTCTAATCTTCTTGTATCACTAATGCTATAGTAGTAGTTTAGATATATCAGTGAGTTTTGAGCAAAACTCACTGATGGACCTACCATATCTGGAATTCTGAAAACCCTATATCATTAGACAGGGTTGAGCTAGGAGATTATATTTTTGGTGTCCAAACCTCTAATCTTGCTGTATCACCAATGCTATAGTAGTAGTTTAGATATATCAGTGAGTTTTGAGCAAAACTCATTGATGGACCTACCATATCTGGACTTCTGAAAACCCTATATCATTAGACAGGGTTGACCTAGGAGATTATATTTTTGGTGTCCAAACCTCTAATCTTGCTGTATCACCAATGCTATAGTAGTAGTTTAGATATATCAGTGAGTTTTGAGCAAAACTCACTGATGGACCTACCATATATGGACTTCTGAAAACCCTATATCATTAGATAGGGTTGAGCTAGGAGATTATATTTTTGGTGTCCAAACCTCTAATCTTGCTGTATCACCAATGTTATAGTAGTAGTTTAGATATATCAGTGAGTTTTGAGCAAAACTCACTGATGGACCTACCATATCTGGAATTCTGAAAACCCTATATCATTAGACAGGGTTGAGCTAGGAAATGATATTTTTGGTGTCCAAACCTCTAATCTTGCTGTATCACCAATGCTATAGTAGTAGTTTAGATATATCAGTGAGTTTTGAGCAAAACTCACTGATGAACCTACCATATCTGGATTTTTGAAAACCCTATATCATTATACAGGGTTGAGCTAGGAGATGATATTTTTGGTGTTCAAACCTCTAATCTTGCTGTATCACCAATGCTATAGTAGTTGTTTAGACATATCAGTGAGTTTTGAGTAAAACTCACTGATGGACCTACCATATCTGGACTTCTGAAAACCTATATCATTAGAAAGGGATGAGCCAAGTTCGGCCTGAAATGAAGCTATTCAGGCCTAAACTGGGCCTGAATTGAAGTGATTTCAGGCCCACCTTGGGCCTGAAATTATTTTATTTCAGGCCCACCGTGGGCCTGAAATCATTTAAGTTCATGCTCACCTTGGGCATTAAATACAATAATGATTTATAGAATAATATTCTATATTTTTCTACAAGATGTGACCAAATCCTCTAATTTTATTGAATTATTAAATTTTATCAAAACATTCTTACAGTTTTTATAATTTGAAACAAGTTTTATAAATTTATGGTAGACATACTCCATCTTACTAAGTAAATACTGAATGCAAAGGAGCTGAATTATGTCCATACTCGATATCAGTAGTTAGAGTTAACCAATGATTTATGGTGTGCAAACGTAGTCCCAATCATTATGAGTTATGTTTTCTTACCGTATCAGTTGGTACCCTACATTGCAGCAACTCGATGTGAATCAATATCACACAATTGTTATGTTTTTCAGGACAATAAATTATATTCATACAAATTACACAATTTCTATACAAATGGAGCATGAAATGATCAGCAAAGGATTTTTTTTACAACATTACTTCAAGTGATTGACATCCTCATGTTTTACAATACATGTCTCTCATAATATTTACTGTCAGATCAAATCTCTTTTTCGTCATATCTCCTTGTTTGAAATCCATCTTCTCATCGTATAGGAGACATCGGACGTATTGCATAACAAAGAAGGCACAGTGCACGCTAAAAATAACAAACAATATTTATGATTTCAATAAGTGGGGTAATAAAACACTTTTGTGATTTTAAATTTTTGAAACTCTTCCTCAGTTACTTACCAATGTTCTTGTTGGGGACATTTTTGTCTGACGGAGGGCCATTTCTCCAAGGGATGATAACTTTGTAGATATGGATGAATATCCGTAAGTTCCTCGCGAGTATATTGTTTAAGTTCTTTTACCTATAAAATATATCATGATTTTCAATTACATTTTTTACCAAATGATGAACATATATATGAATATAGGTAGGTTGCTCACCGCTGAGTCAAAATCATGCTTATATTTACGGCCACTAGCAAGAGAATTTAAATGATTGAAAGTCATTGCTTTTGTATCCACCGCCAACAAGTGAAAGTGTGTATTATCACTGCACAAAGATATTAAAATATATCTAAACCCTTGTTCTATCATATCAGTCTTCATCACTTGTTGCAGGGAAAACTTTCTTGACGATTTTATTGAAGCCTACAAATTTGCATGATCAAAATTATTAATAACCATATCATAATATTATATCTTCTACAATCCATTAATTGATACTAATTTAGATCACTTACTGTGAAGAAGGTTGAACAATATATTGATTTGTTGTATGGCCTACCACTTGTGGATGCTCCCCTAAATATAATTTTACAGAAGGCATCAATGACCTCGCCTTTTGTAAAAACCTCTCCATTGAGGATTTGTAAGAATGAATGCAAATTCAAAGCAAAGGGTGCATCCTCCCAGATAAATTCATTAGCCAACCTGTCAAGTTACTTGATAAGATTATATATTAAAGGCCGAAATATATTAACTAAACTATGTTTCATAACTTACTTTAGGTTCTCCAATTTATTTATCAGGTAGGCCACGTCTTTATCTTGATTTTTCTTCTTCGACTTCAGAAAATGCTTCTTCACAAACTACATCCATGAAATTTAGACCAACCTAATTAATGACCAAATTCAATAAATTTTACATAATTTCTATGAAAATAACTCACATACATCAATGCCTTGTTGCCTCATTTTGTATAGTTTGGAGGCCCTTCTTTTTTTCTCCTCTATATCTTCTTCAGATATGACTTCCATTACAGTAATTGTTTCTCTAACTTCATCCATATCCTCCTCACTAAGTATCCTTTTTCCCTTGTCCATGACATTTGATATTTCTTCCTTTCTCCGCTTCCCCTTATGTAATAGCTGGTGCCATACTGGACTCTCAATTGGAGTATCCCTGTAATCATACCGAGTTCGATCACGTCCTCTCCTTGCTCTACAATATACTGGATCAGAAAGAGGATTGACTACAGGATAACTTTCTTTACCCTCCATCCCCTTTTTTTCAATAATTAAAATTAATTCCTTAACCCTTTCATTCAAACATATATTCTCCTCTGTTAGCTCCTTGATTAGGGTGTCTTTAAGAATGCATTCCCCACATGGCCTTACATCTTCTGTGTGATGTCCTTCTGATGTCTCCATTGCCCGTGGAATGTCATCACCAATCTCAAGGTTCTCAAGCAATGTGTTTTCATGTAGGTTAGGAATTATTTCAACGATCACCTGTCAATTACCAAGTACACCAATTTTGCTGCCTCTATATCAAACTAACATAGATCACAGTTTAGAATAATTACCTCTTCGGACCTGATTTGGTTGACAAGGTCCCTCACCCTACTAATATGCGAAGGAATATTCCTCCACTTATTTATTCAGGGTCCTTCGATATTGTATGGTTTTTGAATAGGTACATGTTCCAAAAACCATGCCTACACAAAGTTTTCCAGACAATTACATTAATAACAGCAAAATATTATAAAATTTATCAAAAAAATTTTACTCACTGCCAAAAGCCCAGCAAATCCCTTTACGTAAGGGAGGTTGGTGGTCCTCTGGTTTTCCTGAGTTGATGAAAATAATTCCTCAATCTTAGGTAATTGGGGAGACAAAAATTTATGGATAGCTTCCACCCAGTTGAATCTACCAAGATTGTCATAATCATCTACTATATCTACAAGCCCTAAAGGGACCTTATATGTACTAGACGAAAATAAAACACAAATAAATATATACAAAATATAAAATTTACAAACTAATAACACATCATCTTCTGATTCAACATTTTTAGAATAATGTTTAAGTAAGTCCTCAATTCTTGTTCTGGTAGGTTATTTTTCTTTTGAGAAGTAAGTACGATAGAGGTCACTCGATGCTTTAGTTGAATTAATAGAGACCGAAACTCCACGGTCCACTATACCCAGTAACAAAGCAACATCTCGTCTGGTGAACGCAATCGGTACACCTGAAACAATTAAAATATTTAGTTATCATCACCAATATAGGCCTGAAATGAATTTACTTCAGGCCCTCGGTAGGCCTGAAACACCTGAAATAATTGACTTTAGGCCCTTGGTAGACCTGAAATGAATTCATTTCAGGCCTACCGAGGGCCTGAAGTCAATTAACTTCAGGCCCTCGGTAGGCCCGAAATAAAATCATTTCAGGTCTACCGAGGGCCTGAAGTGAATTTCACCTGAAATTCAATCATTTAAATTGATCAAATATCAATCATTTAAGGCCATCTATATCCAAGTTTTATCTTACTATAGATATTGTTTATAATTCATAATTACAACTATTACCTGAGAATTTAAAAACTTGCGAGGTTGAATCCCAACTTTCAAATATATTAACCAAAATTCCCCGGATATGTTGCAATTCTTCTATGTCTATGAAAATACTGAAGGGCGACTCTTTGATCTTCGTAATGTGTTGATCATTTAAAATTTCAAATGCTTCAACAAAATGTTTAAAGTGGCCTAAACCACTGCACCAATGTAATTTTTTCCCAAACTCATCTGAACCTTATAGTTTTTATACATTACAAATTTATTCAGCAAAAATAAGTATAAACATTTTCATAAACTATGTTGTTCTTACCTAAGTCTATCGCTAACATACCTTGGTGATTAATGCCAATGAAGAAGACAATGAACCACCCACAGACATTTTTCCTGCCATTATCATAAAAATCAACCCTGCAGAAACCCTAAATCCTACTTTGATAGTGCCGAGCAGTCTGGACTTCAACGTTAACACTTAAAGCCGCCAAAGGATCACACACTAACACTTTCGATACTTGCCTAGGTTTTGGTTGGCCGGAGGGATTCGAGGGATCAGCTTGCGACTAAAGCACAACTAGGGCACGCACAATGTCCTCCTTCAACAATACCATTTACGTTGTTGCGCTGAGAGAGAATGGACAAAATTCTACTACCTGGCCATCCGAACCATAAATTATTATTTTACTGCAAATGTGGTTCGGATATCTCGAAAATGTGATCGAAAAAGGTGTTTTGTGAAGGGAGGGGTATATTAGGAACTTCACTCAAAGCCGTGCGCCCTTTGGTAAATTATAAACCATGGTACGCGAATTGGTAATTTCCAATTCTGCCGTGCGCCCTTTGGTAAATTGCCGATCTTTTTTTGATATTCTTGGAGTTATTGATCCAATGGAGAGTCACACCTATATATGAATGTGATTGCCAATGATCACTCTAAATATCCAAACATAAAGAAACTTTATTATATAATTTACAAAATTCTTCAATTAATTTTCCCCCCCCTAGTTTTACTAATTTTTAATTATTTTTCTAAGTATAGTTCTAAGAGCGCATTTAGCAAATTGATTAAGAGATTGTTTATAAAATTCTCAAAAGTATATTTAGATCCAAAACTAAATGAAAGATATTCTACAGAAACAAATATAACTAATAATTCTCTTAATTTATTATCGAAAAAAATCAGAATGAGTTCTTTCACTAGTAGAAAATCTAGATAATTGTACTTGAGAACAGTCGATTTCATATTCCATTGAGTGCTTCGTTTCTATATGTCGTTTCCATGACCCATAGCCACTATCAGCTTGGAATTTTTAGAAAGCATTGTAGCATTTACATTTTGCATGCAATTCTCTCATTGTAAGAGTGACATTTTTAAAATATTTAGTAAAAATAAAAGATTTTAAAGAAGCAACTTCCTAAACCTTACAAGTATTTGCATCGATATTTTCTTGTGTTTTGGGTGTCAGAAGTTCCTCGGTCTCATCATCAATGGATTGAATGTTGAGCGTCATATTTGGATTTACTATTTCTTTGGCCTTCCGAGAACAAAAATGATGAACCTCCTCGGCCTCCTTATATTGTAGTCAGAACTCGGAAGTGAAAGCATATACAATTGGAGTCAAAAGTGTGTAAAGATTGCGGAATTGAGAATGAGAGTATAGAAGATGAGTGCGAAAATATTGAAATGAGCTATCTATTTATAAAGTTTGGAGAGTAACAAACAGTAAATCGTAGCCATTGATTTAAAATGGTCAAATGATTTCAACCGTTGAAAAAAAAAATAAAAAACCGCTCTCTTCCATCCCCAACTTCTAGAATTGGGGTTTCCAACCATCAGATCCATTGGTTAACCGCTGGTTCTATTGGATCAATTAAAAAAATAAACCCTTGAACTATTGGGCTGAACTAGCGGTTAACCACCGGTCGATGGCTATTTTTATGATTGAACTGTAATTGGCCGAACACCCTACTGGGTCGATTATGATTTTTGAATTGGAATGGGGTCAATGGGTACCTGGCCTATTTACCCGATTCTGGGTTCGAGTTGGGTCCGATTTGGACCTATCTCAGGGTCGAGTCTAGGTTTAACCGATTATCATCCTCATATATCCGAACCTTCACCAACTTCATGGTCTCATTCTTGCATCACTTCATCAACAGTAAGTGGTACCATAAGACGCCTCTCAATTTGTTCGCCTTAAAGCAGACAACTAAAGAAAGTTGGAGAGAATACATACAATGGTTTAACAAAGTTGCCTTGGATGTGTCCTCGGCCACCTTTGAAGTGCTTATAAGCATTTTTCCCAAGGTCTACAGGAAGGGGATCTCTTCCGATCTCTAGTGAAAAAGCCTCCAACAAATTTCAACCATTTCTTGGGTTGGACAGAGAAGTATATCAATGTGGAAGAAGCCTAAGTCACGAGGAAGAAAATCGTGACACCAACATTAGTATAGGCTCACCCTGAGCGCAAAGCTCCTCCGCAACCTCTTTGGCACAAGAAGCCCTTCGCCATCCACCAGTATACCTTGTTCCGAGCAAGTGGGAGAATAGTGCAAACCATGAAAATAGCCTCGACTTCAGATTTTGAGTTGAGTAGGTTAGACAATGGAAAGTCGGAGTGTTATTACGTTTATCAGCGGTCTCGTGGGCACTTTACCCATGATTAATGCTAACAGTATGATAGAGAACTCCGCAGTGTCATCAAGGAGTGTCTGTCCGCTCGAAGATCAACCTCAATGCCCTCTCATCGATCACCAGCTAAGTATGCCCGAGGGGAGAATTCTAAGCGTTAGGCTAATCATCGAAGAGATTCACCAAATTGCCAAGCCAATCATTGAAGGGACTGTCATTCGAGAAGGAGATCTCGGGAACCAACTCAGCGTTGACATGAAACTCATACTAAGGTTGCCATAGAAAGTCCGTCATGCTGGAGAGACACCAACAAGATCTCTGGAGGCTAAGCAGATGAAGACCCATATCAAGCCAGGAAGACTCATGGCTGAAGACTCGAAAGTTATGAGATTAGAACTAAAGCTCGGTCGGAGACAGGTCCGCTATTCAATTTTGGATCCCAAGACCTAGAAGGAGTAATTAATCCTCATGAATATGCACCGGTAATACGGGCAATCATAGTTAATTATTTAACATGGTGAGAGTCTTCGTTGACACAAAGAATTGATGAATATGCTCTTTAAAAGGACCTTTCACCATATGCTATTATTAAGTCAAGCAAATGCGTGAAAACATCTTTATAATATTTAAACAATAAACGATTTGCATATGTTTCTTTAGAGTGATTAAGATTTATCCTCTAGTTATTTTTTGATTGATTATACCTCATAGTTTATTTTTTTTAAAATAATTTTGAGCGAGACATATGAGAGAAATATAATCATCTTTTACTCTCAAAATTTAGATTGATTTAGATTGAATTGAGGAGCTGATGGGCCTGACCCACGCTGACTAACTACATTGGGTTACATGAACCCAATGCCTAACACAAGGTAGAAAAGTGCAAAATACCAACTAAATAATCTACCAGCGGGATGCCATCTCATTAAGCTCCTCGCTCATATTTGACAAAACTCCGTTCTCCTCGCATGCTAACTATAGCATTCATACTAATAGTCCCTGTGATTTATTATCTCTATATTAATTCTAAGATAGATTGGTGAGTAGGTTGGGATGAACATCACCTTTTGCCACCTCGCTCATATTTGACAGTACACCTTTTGGTGGCACGGAAGATTCCACATTTTCAATTCTGCTTTTCATAATAATTAAGCACAGGGAGCACAAAGTGCATGTATAACGTGTATTCATCAAATCCCATGCATCTTATCCACTATACATTGAGGTTGCAGTGTTTCCAAATCATTCATTCCCCCTCCACTGATGAATGATGATCATTCGTAAACAAGCATAAATCTTATCCAACACCAGCGCCAACCTTACTTTACCGATGGCAACCAAAGAATCTTCAGCCTTCCATCTTACATACATCAATATCCCAATCTTCCAGCCATGAAATAGTAGAACCAAGTGGCGTTTCGTAAGAAAGCAGGCCACGTCTTTCATTTCTTAACTATTCCCAGATACATTGCACTGTTTATTTCCCAACAAATAGTTTGCTTAAGCTCAGTGAGAGAACGAAATTAAGCTAATTAATCTCCCCCTAAATAAGACGTCGAGCTGATTAATTGGGTGATGAACACATCACATCACTTCGAATCAAAAGGGGTCCCTGGGGAGTACCAAATATCTTCGATGATGGAAGGGGTTCCCATTAAAGGAATGGCACTCGTGCCATTTGCCATTTTCCATCCTCGAAGGCTTCAAATAATTGGCCAACTTGGAACAAGGACACGAATCAATTCAATCCTTATCAGGAGATGGAATGGTACCACACAACCATGGAGGGCATCTACCTGCCCACGTCCTTTGATACAGACCTCAATATCTCTCAAGCATTGCGAGACTGGTCAGCGACCGACGTGTCTAATCCTGCCAGCCCGAGTGGCACTGTCAAGCCTAGATCACCTTTTTGATGTCAAGGTTCAGCTTGACCCCAGCTCGGGACAGTGCTGCTAGCCAACAGTTACTTCCCCTGTGCTGAAGCGTGCGCTGAAAAATAGCTCGTTGCGATCAGTCCTAATGCAAATTGCAGTTGAGTGTTCAGGTTAATCAACGGTGGTCTAAGTAGCATTAGTATTTAAAACGTTAATTAATGAAGCCTGAAATCATGTTGGGTAATTCTACTTGGTCTGGTAATTAAGACGAAAAAGATGAACTTGTGACTCATATTTTAATCATGGACGGCAGACCATGACGGCCATGGATTTAACTTGTCTGAGACTGACCATTGCATTTCAGCATATATATCAGAAGTATGACAATTAATGAAGAATCACCTTCTATATGAGTGGTAAAGCTAGGAAGGGTACTTGGCAAAGCCTTAGTTATCTTCCCCTGAAACAAAAAGCCTGTTCAGTTTCTAATAGGCGATGGCGGTCTTGACAAAGCCATCTCTTGAGCAAGTCTCCCTCCCAACGCCGCCGCACAAACTGAGAAGCTACTTCTCCGGCATTCCAGTCGTAGACCTGTCGGTGACGGACTCGGACGCCCTCCTCGTGAATGCCTGCGAAGAGTTTGGGTTCTTCAAGATCACCAATCATGGAGTCCCCAAGGAGCTCATTGTCAGGCTAGAAGAAGAGGCCATCAAATTCTTCAGCCTTTCTCAGATGGAGAAGGAGCGTTATGGCCCTGCAAACCCCTTTGGTTACGGCAGCAGGACAATCGGTAGAAATGGCGATGTAGGTTGGCTGGAGTATCTCCTTTTGGAGATCAACTCCGAGTCCATTTCGCATTCTTCCCTCGACTTCCTCAAAGAACCCCGTGCAAGATCTTTCTGGTATGTTATCACTATCGGTTTAATTATTTAGTTTTGCAATATGTAAGAATGAAAACTGAGGCGTGGATCGATGACGCATGCTGCAGCTCTGCTTTGAACGAGTACGTAGAGTCAATGAGGAAGCTGGCAAGTGATGTTTTGGAGTTGTTGGCGAAAGGCTTGAGGATTGAGCCAAGAAACATCTTCAGCAAGGTGGTGATGGACGAGGAAAGCGATTCCGTGCTGAGGCTCAACCATTACCCTCCATGCCCACTGCTTCAAGGACTCAATGGCAGCATGACTGGGCTCGGAGAGCACACTGACCCACAGCTCATCTCAGTGCTAAGATCAAACAACACCTCAGGGCTGGAGATCTCTTTGAGAGATGGCACCTGGGTCTCAGTCATTCCTGATGCAGAATCCTTCTTCATCAACGTTGGTGATTCCTTGCAGGTAATAACTCCATATCAGTTATAGTCATGCAATATAAACAAAGGCCCATGCGACAGGAATCAAGATTTTGCATGGATTTGCTGGACTAGGTGGCGTGTGAGACTGTATTCATTTCATTGGATGCCAGACGGATCAAAGTATATTTTTTTTTGTCATGCAGGTTTTGACAAATGGGAGATTCAGGAGTGTGAAGCACAGGGTGGTGGCCAATGGATACGAGTCCAGAGTGTCGATGGTCTACTTTGGGGGGCCTCCTTCCGGCGAGAAGTTGGCTCCTCTGCCTCTGCTGCTGGGCGAGGGAGAGCAGAGAATGTACAGGGAATTCACATGGCGTGAGTACAAAAGGTGTGCCTACAAGAGCAAGTTGTCAGACAATAGGCTGCAGCAATTTGAGATGTGAGAAGAAAGCCATGCATTCATGCATGCAAACAATAAGCCATTCATGTGTACCAAGAATGACCTTGGTTTAGGATTTATATATATATATATATCAAAAAGACCTCCACAAGCGGTCATGGTTAACAGTGTGATTAAATAATTGATTCAATTGAGTGATATATATATATATATATATATATATATATATAGAGAGAGAGAGAGAGAGAGAGAGAGAGAGATTTTATATTATGTGCGGATCAAATCTGCGGACCGCCTGTGGGGACCCACCTACGTGACTGATCAGGGAAGTCCCTGATCGGTCATGCAGGCGGGTCTGCACAGGCGGTCCGCAGCATAACAAAACTTTATATATATATAAGTGAAAATAGTTTCTGTTGGTAATTGAGAAGTCGGATCAGAAAGGAGAGAGAAATCTGATCATTTGCACGGATACGAAACTAGGGGTTCACACCCAATTTTAGTGACGAAAATGAGGTTTCTGTCGCTAATTCGTCCCTAGTTAACGATGGAAATACGTTTCTATCGCTAAAAATCGAGATCAAAATTAGGACATAATCCTAATTTGGTTTCCACGCTCATGAGGCTTCTCTATCTTTCCTATACTTTCGACGTACTCCTCTCCAGCACCCAGGTAATCCAACCAGCTGTCACTTCTCCTCTCCCATCCCATCTCTGGTTGCGGCCAAGCTTCTCGTTGTCCCACTAGACTTGAGCTTGGCCAACCAGCCAAGTTGCTTGTGACCCCTTGGTCGCGAGCTTGGCTGGCTGGCCAAGTTGCTCGCAACCCTCTGATTTTTGTTCGTATGTCCTGTAGTCTTGATTTGTTTTCTTAGTTGCTTAGTTTGGCTTGATTAATAATGTATGCAATTTTTTCTCACTAGGATAGGATGTATATAAATAAAGTTTAGATGTACAATAAATTAGAAAATAAATTTATCAGAGAAATTTTTTTACTGAATTTGAAGAGTTTGTGAACTTTGCTAAGAATTATTCAGAATATATGAATAATGTCAAGTTACATTGTCCATGTAATTATTGTAAATGTAGAAATATAACTTTCCGTGATACGGATATTGCAAAAGTACATATATATATATATATAGAAATAATTTTGTTTTAAATTACTACAATAGGTAATGTCATGAAGAGCCTTATTTGTCTGATCCAATTAGAAATTCAATTGCTTTTTCATCTGACACAACTGCTGTAGGGAAATCATCAACTAATGATATTGCACTACAATTAATAATTTACGATGTGATGAATACGGTTGATCATTCCAATATAGATGAAACATCAACACCTAAATATCAACAACTATATGACATGTTAAAGACTAATAAAAGAAAAATATGGGAAGACATTTCTTCTTGTCATTCTCAATTAACAACTAATTTAAGGTTATCGAGCATGAAGGCAGAACATCATTTTTTAGAAAGATTTTATGATGACATATGTCAATTGATGTCCAAGTTGCTCCCTGTTGATAACGTAATGATTGCTAGCTTCTTGGCTAGGGGTTAAGGTTTACCTGTAGAGAAGATTGATTATTTTATAAATAACTACATGATATTTTAGAATGAAGACAATGAATTGATTGAATGTATAATTTGTACTTACCCTCATTATAAGCATCGTAGTCATATACTGAGGAAGAAAAAGAAAAATATTCCATAGAAAGTTATATATTACTTCCCGTTAACTGCTAGACTTCAACCCTTGTATGTATCTGTCGCAACAGCTTGCCACATGAGGTGACATCATGAGCATGTGCACGAAGGAGGTACAATATGTCATCCTTATGACTCTCTTGCATGGAAATATCTTGATATAACATTTCCTCTCTTTACAATGGAACCACATAATGTGAGAATGAGATTTTTCGTTGATGGAATTCAGCCATTTAGTCAGTCAGGATAGCAATATTCATCTTGGCCAATTATATTAACACCATACAACTTATCACTATGGATGTGCATGAAAGAAAGACTGCAGTGTAGGGATATCATTTTCAATGAGAAGTATATCATCCACATACAAGATCAAAAAGATAACTATGCTCCCACTAACCCTTTTGTAGACACAAGATTCATCATCATTCTTAATGAAACTAAACATTTTGATTGAATCATAGATCAAAGATTCTAGCTTTGAGAAGCTTGATTGGACCTTTGCAACTTGCATACCTTTTTAGTATTCTTTGGATCTACAAAATCCTCAGGATGTATCATGTACACATCTTTGAGTAAATTTCCATTCAGAAATAGAGTTTTGACTTCCATCTACCAGATTTCATTATCATGGTAAGTTATAATAGCAAGCCTGATTTGAATAGACTTAATCATTTAACTAGTGAAAAGGTTTCATCATAGTCTATACCATGAATCTGGTTAAACCCTTTAGCTATCAATCGCCCATTATAGGTATGCATAAGACCATCCTGTTGGTGCTAGAAGCACCAAATCGAATCTTGTTTTGATAAGTGGCAAAGGGTTCAAGTTAAGATGGTATGGTGTACTGGTGAAGTTGTTGAGATTGTAGGAAAATCCTAGGTAAGGTAGACAAAGTTTACCTAAACTTAGGGGTTCTTATGCGAATAGTCGAAATTGGAGGGGCAGATTATAAAATGGTCAGCCCTATATCATCTCTTCTGTGGCGGATCACGAACCCGGATCTCGTGAACTTTTTTTTTTCTTTTCTTTTTCCTCTTCTTCTCCGCCCAGCTCCTCTCTGTTGGCAATCGACGAAACCACGCGACGATCTCCTCCTTCTCCTCACACGATCAGTGCTGGTGACTCTTCGAGCCTTCTTCCTTGACCGGCGTCTGCGATCTTGTGAGCCGCCTTCTTCGGGTCCCTCGTGCCGAAGAGAATAGAGGTAAGGGTTTACCTCTCAACCTCGCCGAGTAGAGCCAATTTCGAGCTCACACGACCGCGATCAAGATCTAGAGCCTCCTCACCGTTCCTTTCCCTTGCTTCATAGTTTCCCTTGCACCAACCCTCCATCCCTCGAGCTCTCCAGCCAAAGGTATGTAGCGAAGAGGGGTTTTCTTTGTGTGTTGGGATTTCCTTGGAAATGATCCCTGTTGGTTTTCGGTGACTCAGGGCCATCGATCGTGGATAGTTTCCAGGAGGGAGGGGGACTCTGTGCTAGGGATCGGGAAACTATCTCCCAAGATCAAGATACGGTGATCCCTGTTTTGGGTTTCCGGCGATCACAAGTCCAGCGCGAAGGTAAGAAATCCTTGTTGTGTGGTTCTTGATGATAGATGTTGATTGTGGCAGGAAATTGTGAATTTCTGATGTGATCGGTTCTTGTTGATCTTACTCTGTTTTGTCCTTCTTAGGGTTTGGTTTTTGATTGTATAGACTGAGGTATATGATTAATTTGAGATCTGAACTAGTGTGTAGTATGGATTTGCTGTGTTTCTGTTTGGATCCTATGTTTTGCCGTGAGTTCCACATTGAGATCGAGTTTTAAAATTAAATTCAGTTTCTATGTGGAGTTGGATTCAATTGAGTTTTTTTATTGTTGTTGTCAGCTGTTTGGGTTGGAATTAGTTATATCTTGTGGAGGGTCAAGTTGGGGTTGTAAAACTTGATACGAGGATTGTTGGGATTAAGATCAAAGGGATAGACTTGTGAAAAGTGCTCTATTTTGGAGTGGAGATGCTATTACTTTCTGGTTAAGCTTATATTTCTCCTCCTTGCCATGAACCATATTACTTAGAAATGCATTTGTTGTCTTCCTTGATCTTTTGGATCGGGGAGTTTGGCTTGGGAGCTGTGGAGTGTCACTGCCATATGGTGTTGTTTTTTTCTTTTTGTTGGATTCCTTGATCTTCTCTACCACATATCATATGGATGAGAGAGTTGGTCTAGGTATTGGTTTGTCCTACACATAGGTCTTGGAGTTGATCCTATGGTTAGATAGGTGGTTAGCTTGGTGTTGGTTTGGATTAATCCTAATATGGTTTAACCATTAATTAAGCTAGTTACTAATTATGTAGGTAGCTAAATAAATTATGCTTATGATACAGGACTTTGACTTGGATATTTGGGTTGCGGATTTTGGACAGGAGATTCTCTTCGCGTACTAGCACCTACTCGGAGGCGAATACTTCTGACTTATCTATTTAGATATTGTCACATATTTTATGCATAGTTAGTTATAGATAGCAGTAGAGTTTTATTTATTTCCTGCTTCCATATATTTACACTTGATATTAGCTGCTTGTTTAGACGATAGCTTTATTTCTGTATTGTTTCGAGGTTGAAGCTCCTTACCCTTTATTGTCGCATATATTGTATATCGTGATTAGAGGTAGGATGTTGGGATCTTGGCGTCTAGCTAGAGGGGGGGGTGAATAACAACTTTTCGATTTTGTCTACAAGAATGTTAGCAAAAACACAAGAACAAAATCAAAAGCAACAAGAAACAATGCTAACTCCCTTATTTACTTGGTATCCACCCCAAGAGGTGACTAATCCAAGGATCCACACCATGCACACAAGCTTCATTATGAACTTCTCCTTCAAGGTGGAGAAACCTTCACAAGATGTTCTATTCCTCTTGTATAAGATGGAAATTAGAGTAGGAGGAAAAGAATGAGACTTTGAGCACTTAGAATAGGATCTTACACTTAAGAACCGCAACCCTATTCTGCTCCAAATTCTCTCCTTAAATAGAGGAGAGAGCTGTTCCTTAAACAGCTCAGCTCCCGACACCAGTCGACTGCCCCAAGGACAGTCGACTGATGCTCAGCCAGTGGCTAGCCAACGGCTAGCCCAACGACTAGTTTTTTTTTGAACTGATCAGTCGACTGGTCCAGGACCAGTCAATTGATCTTTCTATGAGTTTTAGTTCTACGCTAGTAGTCGACTGACTCTTCTCGCAGTCGACTGCCCAGCTTACATTTCCACTCAAACTCACTCCAAAGTCCATCCTTCGCGTATGTCTTGAAGTCCACTCCCTTGGCTCGCCCCTTGAAGCTCTCTTCCCTTGGCTTTCGTCCCTCGGATGCGCACACAAGCCCACGGCTAGCCTCCATGCCATCCTTCGCGTATGCCCTTGAAGTCTACTTCCCCGGCTTTCTCTCGGAGTCCTCTTCCTTTGGCTCTCGTCCCTTGAAGTACTTTATGTGTGATTCACCAAGTCCAGCATGACTCAAACACACATATCAAACCAACATGACAACCTAATTTAATCATATTGACACACACACATCAAAACCATGATCCACTCGATCATACTTAGGCCGATTGCCCCAACATAGGATACCTTATATCCAGCACTAGGGCTAAGATATGGTGCATGACTATTCTTGGACCTTTGCATATCATGTTGATGATTGAAAGACTAGTTAGGTAGGTGTGGTGTATGATAGTGCCATGCATCGTTCTTGTATGCACATGGGGTGGCGGCATAGGACTCACAGTCATGTGGTTGAGACATGTCGTCTATCATGACGGTCATGATCTGCACACATTGCCATACGCGAGTAGTGGCTATTGGAGGGTGCACATAGTTGCCCTGTCGAGACTCTGCACGGTCACTCATGAGCAGTGATTCCAGTGCATCATAGCAGTCAGGGACCCCTCCGGATGTGGGCAGTAGTTATGTCGTGTCTCCGCTCGATCACTTATGGGTAATGATGTTGTAGCGTGGTAGCAGGCAGTAGGGGTATAGAGAGCAGTTGGCTCCCCTGTTCTGGCTTTGAGTACATGTTATGATGGGTTGTGTGACCCGCGAGCAATTGGCTCCCCCTTGTTGGTGTAGGGGTACATGTCATGATGGATTGTGTGATCTGCGAGTAGTTAGCTCCTCTCGTGCCTGGTTTTGGGGTTATGGTTGTTGGAGCAGTTGACATCCTGTACACTCAACCACCCAATGTAGGGGTAGCTGGAGTGCGTACAGACATCATGTGCACTTGGTGCATTACTGCGTGGTTGTTGTTGTTTTCATTATCGCATTTGCCCGTACTCGCTATATTTGGTTACAGTATATGTATTTGACCTACACCTTCTGGAGGTATGTGTATATAGGGTCTGATGACCCTACTTTACTTCTGTGATATTTGGACCTTTATATCTTCAGGTTTGTCTGGCTCTGATATGTATCTTTTATTCAGTATTCTAGTTTTAGTATTTCCTACTTTTACTCATGTTACTGTTGCCAGTTTGACTCTTATTGCTAGTATAGCTTACTATGCATATCAGATATATGTATTCGCTGAGTTCTTGGACTCATACCGTTAGCCTTGTTTTTCATTTCAGGTTGATCGTCTGGAGTGCCCGACAGCTTGTCCCAGTCCTTCTTTTTCGGGGCAACTCGTGTTTTGGTTTGAGTTGTATTCACGGTTATACTGTATTTCCATTTGCTTTCGCTGTTTTTGTTTCCGTTGTGTCGTGTGTTGTGTTTGTGTTTGTGTTTGTGCCCTGGAGGCTTATGTTTTTGTTTTGTTTGTCGTAAGTCGTACCTGTACACAATTTTTGTGTGTATAATGTGTTGGTGTAGGCAGCACCTAAGTCAAACCTGAGTTTTGATAATGACAAAGGGTTCAAGAGTTAAGATGTTATTTTTGTTCTAATATGTTCACTGAGTGTGCAGAAAGAAGTCCTGGCGAAGGGCAGTTGGGCACTTAGCGAAGAGCTGCTAGACATCGAAACCCTAAGACCTGGCGAAGGGCTGCTAGGCACCTGGCGAAGGGCTGCTAGGCATCGAAGACCTGGCGAAGGGCTGCTAGGCACCTGGCGAAGGGCTGCTGGGCAAAAGTCCAACCGGAGGAGCCGGTTGGCAAAAGGTAAACCCTCCTGAGAGGAGTAGGTGAGGACGCGTTCCCCGTCGAGGGAACAGTAGGCGTCGGTTCGACCTAGGGTTCCATTTGGGAGACCCAAAGTCAGAACTAAGACAGCTACGGCTGTAAACACTAACTAATATTCTTGCTTTGTTTGTTGTGGAACTAACCTTGGATGCAGGGACCGAAGGAGTGTGTTTCTGCAGCTCAGAACGCCCCAAAGGAGAGGGGCATATAGCTGGGCTAGGCGCCCGGGAGGTCCCGGGCGCCCAAGGTCAAAGCCAAACAAGCAGTTAAGCAAGAATCGCTTCGAAATAACACTGGGCTAGGCGCCCTGGAGGTGCCGGGCGCCCAAGCTCAAAGTCAAAAATGTAATCGAAGCAAAATCAACCACGAAGCCAGCAGACCAAGTCAAGCTAGGCGCCCAGGAGGTCTCGGGCGCCCCAGTCTGACCAGGAGCCGATTCGAAGGGGATAAAGCACTGACCAAGCTTCGGATAGAGGTTCTCGGATCTGAAGGCACGTGTCAGGCGCCCCCGACGTCCCAGGCGCCCCAAGGGCTGCTATAAAAGGGGCTCGATCCCTAAGGCTTCAACAACACTTTTTCCAACGCCTCCAAGCTTTTCGTTCAAGCGCTGTGCTTGGGAAAACTCCGTTCTCGACATTCTAGCGCTGATGACGACCCTCTGCTCCGAAGTACGATCCACACCGGACGTCGGTAACGAAAAGTGTACTTGTTTATTTACTGCACTACTATTGTACCAAATTCTGTAAAACTTTGCACTACTATAGAATTGCCCGCAGTAAACGGTCAAGGACTGTGAGCCTTGGAGTAGGAGCCGACCGTGACTCCGAACCATGTAAAAACACTTGTGTTCCTCGTGTTTGTTTTTCAATTCCGCTGCGTACATTCTCTTAAGTTTTATCCGAAAAGTTTTTTACGATATTCACCCCCCTCTATCGTGTTTCTCGATCCAACAAGTGGTATCAGAGCGGGGTAGCTCAAATTGGTGCAACCACCAATTTGGGAATTTTTCGGATTTTTATGAATTTTTTTTAATTCTTTTTCGATCGAACTTTTATCGTTAATCGAGGTTGGTGCAACATCACTCGATAATTTCTTTTAAATATCTTCTTCCCGCACTACTAATCCAAGACCAAATCTTGGGAAAGTTTTGTTTTTTTATTATTTCAGACTTTCTAAATGGCCATGCAAGAGGGCTTCAGTACAGCCAGACCACCACTCTTCAGTGGGGAGGACTTCTCCTACTGGAAGAGTTGGATGGAAGTCCACCTGAAAACTCAGGTGGACATGTGGATAATCATCCAATCTAGTTTGGAAATCCCGAAAAATGCTGAAGGAGTGCCACAACCTTACACCGAATGGGGCGCCTCACTAAAATGGAAGATTGAGGCGGATGTTAAAGCGACCCAGACACTTCAATGAGGTCTAACCAAAGAAGAGTTGAACCAGGTGGGACCATTCAACAGTGCAAAAGAACTTAGGGGTAAGTTAATTGAGTTGCACGAAGGAACCTCCGACACCTGAATCAGCAAGAGGGACCTACTGCTAAACAAACTCTACACTATCAAAATAAACAACGGCGAGTCAGCAGCCCAGCTCCACGCCAGAATCCAAGAGTTGATGAACGGTCTACACTCAATCGGTCACAAGGTAGAGAACCGTGACTTGATCAGGTATACCCTTAACGCTTTCCCAAGAAATACTTTGTGGGCATCTATGGTAGATGTGTACAAAGTTTCAAGGGATCTTTCTAAAATCAAATTAGATGAGTTATTTTCTGAACTTGAATTACATGAGCAGACTGTTGGATCGGGTTGGTCCGGCTAGAGGGGGGTGAATAGACGGATAATAAAATAAAGAAATGGAAGGCACTCATCTTAAAAAAACTTGGTCGCAACTAAGAACGTTGCTTCCAAGGCAGTGGACGCTCAATTAAAATCTCCTTGTGGCGGAGAAGCCTTACAATAAAAGCACGCTAGACTATAGAGAGAATTACAAGAGAATTGAATGATTGAATGAATTGAAACTCTAAGCCTATTTATAGCCTAAGAGAATAAATCTGGATTGTTGATTGTTGAGGAATTTTCTCTTGGCCGTTGATCCATGGATGTAATCTGGATGGTTGATCTTGGATGGGATTAAACTGCATCCATTTGGATCTGATTAAAGGATAAAGTTATCCTTTAAGAGATAACTTTGTCTTCTGCTCGTAACAGATAAATAACTTTATCATCTGCTCGCAACAACTTTAATCACATCTCTTCTTTGTCCCAGTCGGTAAGGCTGGTGATATATGTAAGCGAGGTTGCTGGTTCGAATCTTTACAGCAACAAATAAATTTCTTTTTGTTTCAGGTGCCTGGTTTGACTTGGTCAAACTGACCAGTCTTTTGGTTCATCTACTGGGTGATTTCCGGCCAACCAGAGTTAGGCTCACCCGAACCCGACTCCAGCCTTTCGCCCCTCGAGCGTCCTTCCTCCCGGCTTCTCGTCCCTCGGACACCGCGCACGTCCTTCTCGCTCCACTGGCGTACTCTTCCGCAGCTTCCGCGTCCCTCGGATTGTACCGAGCCCGTCGGCTCACTTCCCCGCACAATCCTTCTCGTTCGCTACGTCTTACGCTCGACTTCCTCCGTACCTAAGCTCCTGCACACTTAGCAGAGGGATTAAACATACCAGGACCTAACTTAAATCGGTTGATCACATCAAAATCAACCAGGGGTACTTACAATCTCCCCCTTTTTGATGTGCATCAATCTGAGTTAAATTAGGGTAATCAAAATAAAAAAACATACATAATAATGTAAACAGTTTAAGTTCAAAAAAAACTTAAATTTCGAGTAAATTAAAATTCTACTTCTTAACTTAATACTATTCCTCCTCCTTTGATCACATCAAAAAATTGGGAAATATAAGTAGGGAAGAAGAAAAATTTTAGAGTGCGATAAAAAATATTCTAAGTGAAAAAAAATAGCGTTGCCATAGATTTTTCAAATTTTAAAATGGCATATTTTTTCAAAGTTAATTCCATTTTTTTTAAAATGACTTAAATAAAATCTAATTTTTTTTTGATAAAATCCACAGCTGATGTGGAGTTCCAAAAAAAATCGAATATTGTCAAAATATTTTTCTATCGAATTTAAAAAAAAACATATTTCGATAAACAATTCATAAAAAATCAGAAAAAAATAGATTTCAATAAACGATTCATAAAAAATAAACATTTATGAAAAAAATCTGAATATTTTTGTCAAAGTCGAAGATAAAGATATGAGTTTAGACAAAAATTTTGAGCTTTAAATTGGTTGATCAAGTCCAAAAATGACAAACCAACACATAAGAGTTCTTGAAGAGTAAATTTTAAAAAATTCGAAAAAATACTTCGAAAAATTTGAAAAAAAATTATAATGAGTTTTCCCTTAAACTCTTAATTTCAAATTTCGAGGAAAAAAATATTCGAAAAATTTTGAAAGACGTTCCAGTAGATAGACAGCATAATTGTGCATAAAAAAAATAATGACATAATTTTTGTTAGAGAAACAAAATGCACACATATATAATAACAAAAAAAATTATTAGTTTAATACAAATTTAGGAACCCAAAATAAGTTATTGTCTACAGGATTAATTAAAAACTTAGGCGGAATATAACTTTTGGGCACCTTTTTAAATTGGTCCTTATGATTTTTAAAATACCAATTTAAATTATCAGTAAAGCTATTTTTCTTTTGGCGTAAATATGCAATATCAAGTTCTAATTTTTACACTAAGTTTTTCAAATTATCATTTTCATTTTTCAAAATTTCAGACGAGGATGTAAGTGTTAATTCATTTTTTAATTTTTAATTTTCTTTTTCTAATCTATAACTAGATTTGAGCAAGGCTTTAACTCCTGCATATAATTGATCATGAGGAAGAAAATAAACCTCACTTATCGGGTCGCTTTCGAAAAGCGAGGTTCCTCTTTCGTCGTCGCTTTCTTCTGACGTCTCTCCCCCTTCATCAGTGCTCCCTTCTTGATGATTTGCCATTAACGAAAGTCCCGCGTATTCTTGACCTTCTGATTCCTCTGACGAGGACTCGTCCCAAGTGACCTTCAGTTTTGGCTCGGAGGTACTTTCATGCAATTCTAGGAATTTCTCCCAGAGCTCTTTTGCCGAGTTGTAATTTTCGATGCGGTTAACTTCTTGCGCGGGAAGAACAGCTAGTAGATGAAATTCAGCTTTGTCATTTGCTTCAAAGTCTGATTTCTCCTTCTTGGTCCATGATTCTATTTCTTTATCCTTGCGGTTGTTGTCTTTAGGAACTGAAAAACCATTTTTCATAATTATTAGCAATTCAATATCAGTTTTAAAAAATACCTGCATTCGACGCTTCCACATCGCAAACTCCCCCTCAAACTTCGGCGGGTAGATTACGGCTCCAACCATTTTTCTTGAAATTGCTGCAGTCGGTGATTAGTCCTTCTGCGGCGACCTTGGCTCTGATACCACTTGTTGGATCGGGTTGGTCCGGCTAGAGGGGGGTGAATAGACGGATAATAAAATAAAGAAATGGAAGGCACTCGTCTTAAAAAAACTTGGTCGCAACTAAGAACGTTGCTTCCAAGGCAGTGGACGCTCAATTAAAATCTCCTTGTGGCGGAGAAGCCTTACAATAAAAGCACGCTAGACTATAGAGAGAATTACAAGAGAATTGAATGATTGAATGAATTGAAACTCTAAGCCTATTTATAGCCTAAGAGAATAAATCTGGATTGTTGATTGTTGAGGAATTTTCTCTTGGCCGTTGATCCATGGATGTAATCTGGATGGTTGATCTTGGATGGGATTAAACTGCATCCATTGGATCTGATTAAAGGATAAAGTTATCCTTTAAAAGATAACTTTGTCTTCTGCTCGTAACAGATAAATAACTTTATTATCTGCTCGCAACAACTTTAATCACATCTCTTCTTTGTCCCAGTCGGTAAGGCTGGTGATATATGTAAGCGAGGTTGCTGGTTCGAATCTTCACAGCAACAAATAAATTTCTTTTTGTTTCAGGTGCCTGGTTTGACTTGGTCAAACTGACCAGTCTTTTGGTTCATCTACTGGGTGATTTCCGGCCAACCAAAGTTAGGCTCACCCGAACCCGACTCTGGCCTTTCGCCCCTCGAGCGTCCTTCCTCCCGGCTTCTCGTCCCTCGGACACCGCGCACGTCCTTCTCGCTCCACCGGCATACTCTTCCGCAGCTTCCGCGTCCCTCGGATTGTACCGAGCCCGTCGGCTCACTTCCTCGCACAATCCTTCTCGTCCGCTACGTCTTACGCTCGACTTCCTCCGTACCTAAGCTCCTGCACACTTAGCAGAGGGATTAAACATACCAGGACCTAACTTAAATCGGTTGATCACATCAAAATCAACCAGGGGTACTTACACAGACTAACTGCACCCTGGCCGAGAAAGGCATTGCTTTTGTTGCAGACAAAACTAGAAAGATGACCAAGAAGAAGCCTCAACCTGCACCCAAGTCTGACTCAGACTCAGAAGACAGCGAAGGAAATCGACCCAAGCTGGTTCGGCTAGCCTGGGACTACTACAAGGAGCTGAAAAATCAGACCAACAGAAGGAAAGCCAGCCGAAGAAAGGAAGAGTCAGCTGAACCATCAAACGAAAAGACCAAACCAAATGTGACCTGCTACAAATGCAAAAAGAAAGGTCACTACAAGACGGAGTGCCCCAATTTGAAGGAGACAAAGAAGACAAGAAGGAAGAAGGCCCTTCAAGCAATATGGGACGAGTCTTCCTCCAAAGAAGAAGAAGAGGCCCCACAATCGAACCTGCTCGCCCTGACTGCTTCGGAAGAAATTGAGACTGGATCAGAATCAGAGCTGGACGACGGAAAGCTCACATTTTCAGAGGACGGCAAAATCACTGTAAGTTGATTTTCTAGAGTTTAATTATCAGAGTTAATTGTTTATCTATCTCGTGACTTGGCGAAAGCCAAAATCCGAGTCGAATCCCTCCGACAGGAAGTAAAACTCCTGAAAGAGGGAGCTGACTCTAGATCCTTAACTGAGAAGGTTCAAGAAGGAACCTCTACTCAAGTTGAAAAACTTGAGAAAGAGAACTCCTTCTTGAAAACTCAAGTCAAGGACCTTAGAGCAGCTTTGGAACGTTTCACATTGGGTTCCAAGGGTCTTGACAAGATCCTTGGAAAACAGAAGTCCGTTCTAAATCGATCCGGATTAGGGTATCGATCCAAGGCTAGACAAAGGTCATATTTGTTGGAACTTGGATGGCTATAGGGGGGGGGTGAATGTAGCCAGACACTAATCTTTGATCTTTTAGGTTTTCTGCACTTTAGAGTTAGCAGCGAAAGTAAGGAAAACAGAAAAACCTAAGGCAGAAACAGATTCTAACAGAAAATTCAAACACAAATCACAAACTCTAACGCGAGGATGTACATGGTTCGGAGATAACTTGCCCCTACTCCTTGGCATACCCGTAAGGTGGGCGATCCCTTGATCGTCGGCAAATCAAGCCCCGGAAATCCGGATATCTAATGAAACCTCCTTCTCGGTGGAGTAACCTCTCCACAGTGGGTTCAACAGAATAATGGAAATAAGCACAAGAACCACAAGAAGGCTTACAGAGCACTTAGAACCAAAGGAACACAAGAGAACTTCTCCACCGAGCTCCACTCAGCACAGATCTCACGCAAGAACTCCCTGCTCTTCGTGTCTTCTTGCTGATGGACTCACCAAGCTCCTTGTTTCCTCCAAGTGCTCAAGAGTATGATCAAAGTTGTCGCTTCAAGTGTTGCTTCAAGGTTCAGAGTGATCGCTCAATAGATGGAGAAGCAACTTTTGATGTGGAGGAACTTCCCAGCTCCTTCTCCACTTCACAGCTTAACCTGCTTCCATCGCCAGGTCACACGCTCCTCTGCAACAGCTCCCAGCTGCTCACCTGCAACAGGCCAGCTACCCCTGACCTCCTCTGGACTCACTGAATCCTCTCTAGTCGAGCCCCAGGTCTTCAGCTTCTCAGCCGTTGCAGCTCGCGCCAGAGGACGTTATATCCTGCGAAGGAAAACTGTCAAACCTGCTCCAAGGAAAGCCTCCCATTGACCCTCCTTGAGTGTTTGAATCACCTGCTACTACCTGCACACTCCAATAGAAGCTTAGCAATGCATATCAAATAATATCGACAAAGTAGCAAAGAATCGATAGAGAAAACAGACGCGATCAGAGCGTCTGACAGTGAATTTGAATTAAAGTTCAGCTCCTGATCGGTCCCCAGACCGATCAGGATGTGGCCTGATCGGTCACCAGACCGATCTAGCAGTCTGCTGCACACTCCTGATAGGTCCCCAGACCTATCCAACAGTCTGTTGCACACTCCTGATCGGTCCCCAGACCGATCAGGATGTGGCCTGATCGGTCACCAGACCGATCAGGGTGTGGCCTGATCGGTCTGGGGACCGATCAGGGCACTTCCTGACCAATCAGGATCCAACCTGATCGAACATAGAAAGGAGCTCGCGACATTTGATCGTTCACCAGAACGATCTGAATAGTATCCCTGATCGGTCACCAGACCGATCAAGAGTCGATCAGTAAGGTTCCCAATCTCACTGTATGCTCCCTGATCGGTCACCAGACCGATCAGACATAGCTGGATTGGTCACCAGACCGATCCACGAGGGAACATCGTGTCAACATCCCTGATCGGTCACCAGACCGATCCAAGCAAGGTCAAATCTCCTCTAAGTCACGAGAACAAGCTTCCAGTCCTTCTCTGACTCGTTCTTAGTCCCCCGGACCAAGACTCCGTGCCCAGTTTCACTCACTGGGACTTCAACCTAGCCCTCCAAGTTAGGACCTGACCCTCCAAGCCAGGATTTCAAACACCTGGCTTCACTCACCAGGACCCGGCTTCACTCACCGGGATTTCAACCTAGCTTCACTCATTAGGATTTCAATCACCTGGCTTCACTCACCAGGACCCGGCTTTACTCATCGGGATTTCAACCTAGCTTCACTCACTAGGATTTCAATCACATGGCTTCACTCACCAGGACCCAGCTTCACTCACCGGGATTTCAACCTAGCTTCACTCACTAGGATTTCAATCACCTGGCTTCACTCACCAGGACCCGACTTCACTCACCGGGATTTCAACCTAGCTTCACTCACTAGGATTTCAATCACCTGGCTTCACTCACCAGGACCCGGCTTCACTCACCGGGATTTCAACCTAGCTTCACTCACTAGGATTTTTTCCCACCTAACCCTCCAAGTTAGGACTTTTCGCACCTAGCCCTCCAAGCTAAGACTTTTTCACACCTAGCCCTCCAAGCTAGGACTTTTCACACCTAGCCCTCCAAGCTAGGACTTTTCACATGCTAGCGTGCGATCTCCCGATCCACCTGGACTTAATCCGAATTCAACCAAACTTGAATCAAACTTAAATCCGTGTCAAACACCAAAACAACAATCAGGGTTAGACTGCATCAACACACGGTGGGGAGTTCCAAAATGCAAGTTTCACATAATTTTGTGTTGAAAATGGATACAAGCATGAATTTTCATGCCCAAGGACTCCTCAACAAAATGGGGTAGTTGAGAGGAGAAACCGAGCCCTACAAGAAGCTGCTAGGACTATACTTAATGCATATTCCCTTCCTAGCTATTTTTGGGCCGAAGCGGTTAACACCGCTTGCTATATTCAAAATCGGGTATTGGTACATAGGTTCCTAGGAAAAACACCTTTTGAATTATGGAATGGAAGGGTACCACAAGTCCACTACTTTAGGGTCTTTGGATGTAAAGTCTACATCTTAAATATCAAAGGTGATCTAAGGAAGATTGAGTCAAAAGCCGATGAAGGAATTCTAGTAGGGTACTTATTAACTAGTAGGGGTTATAGAGTTTACAATAAGAGGACAAAAGTGATTGAGGAGTCCTCGAATGTTAAATTTGATGAAACTACAAGTACCTACCCTAGAAAAGCCTCAATTGATAAGGATATAGAAGAGGTCCAACCTCTTGCCCAAAGAATCCAATACCTACATTTGGAGGGCACTGATCAAGGGGGAGCAAGAAGTACTCTAGAGGATGAGGAAGAAGGGGTAAATGAACCCACAGCCTCTAGGCCCTTGAGACATCACCATGATCACCCTATTGACCAAATAGTAGGTGATGTAACTCAAGGAGTAAGGACTAGGTCCTATTTTAGGGATCAAACTAGTCAAATAGCTCTAATCTCTCAATTAGAACCCAAGTCTATTGATGAAGCATTGGGAGATGTAGATTGGGTCTTAGCCATGCAAGAAGAGCTAAATCAATTTGAGAGGAGTGAAGTTTGGGAGTTAGTTCCTAGGCCCAATGATTTCACCATTGTAACCACAAGATGGGTCTTTAGGAACAAACTTGATGACCAAGGTAAAATCACTAGGAACAAGGCTAGATTGGTAGCTAGGGGGTTTAACCAAGTTGAGGGATTAGACTATGATGAGACCTATGCCCCCATAGCTAGATTAGAATCTATTAGAATCCTACTAGCCTATGCCGCTCACATGGGTTTCACACTCCACCAAATGGATGTGAAGTCGGCATTCCTTAATGGGATCATTAAGGAAGAGGTCTATGTAGAACAACCCCCCGGGTTTGAGGACCCTAACTATCCAAGACATGTTTACAAATTAAGAAAAGTCTTATATGGATTGAAACAAGCTCCCCGGGCTTGGTATGAAAGGCTTTCTTCATTTTTAGTGTCTAAGGGGTTTGGGAGAGGAACAATTGACCCTACATTGTTCTTAAAATCTAAGGATAAGGACATATTTGTTGCCCAAGTCTATGTAGACGATATCATCTTTGGGTCAACAAATAATGACTTCTTACAAGAATTCATTAAGTGTATGGAAGATGAATTTGAGATGAGTCTTGTAGGAGAGTTAACCTTCTTTTTAGGCCTTCAAGTTATGCAAACTAATGAAGGGACACATGTTTTTCAAACCAAATATGCTAAGGAAATGTTGAAGAAATTTGGTTTAGAAAATGCTAAGGTAACATCTACACCCATAGGAACCAATGTGAAAATGGATAGTGACCTTGAAGGGAAAATGATAGACTCTAAGCAATATGGGAGCATGATTGGTAGCCTCCTATACCTAACCGCTAGTAGACCCAACATACTTTTTGCGGTAGGTATGTGTGCAAGGTACCAATCTTGTGTCAAAGAGTCTCATTTGGTTGTAGTCAAGAGGATCTTAAGGTATGTCAAAGGTACCCTCAATGTCGGACTTTGGTATCCTAGAACCCCTAGTGTTGATCTAATTGGATACACCGACTCGGACTATGCGGGTTGTAAGCTAGATAGGAAGAGTACTTGTGGAGGGTGTCAATTCCTTGGGTCTTCCTTAGTTAGTTGGAGTAGTAGGAAACAACCATGCGTTGCCTTATCAACAACAGAGGCGGAATATGTGGCAATGGGTGGGTGTGTTTCCCAACTCCTTTGGATCATGCACACCCTAGAAGATTATGAGTTACATTATACCAAGATCAAAGTCTTGTGTGATAATGTAAGTACAATCAACTTGACAAAAAATCTGGTTCACCACTCTAGGACAAAACACATTGAAGTGAAACATCACTTTATTAGAGACCATGTGGCAAGGGGAGACATAGAACTACACTATGTTGAATCAAAGTCGAATCTAGGGACATATTTACCAAGCCTCTTTCCGAATCGGAGTTTACATCCTTAAGAAGAGGCCTTGGAATGTGTTTTGTGGAAATATAGGATGAACTTGGATATATTAGCTTTGAAAAAGGGTGCTTGATCCATTAGGGTGATACATTTGGCTCACTTGTGCTTGTGGCATATTGTTGAACCATTAGAAGTATCAAAATATAAAACCTAGACCAACTATGGGGAAGACAAGTGTTTAATCAATGGACACTTTGCTCAAAGATCATAGTTGGACATTTTAAACTTTTGAAAACCATTTTATGCTTTATATACTTTGTCATGCTTTTGAAAGTTATATAATTGCAAAATTGGATTGTAAGTTTGGTACAAAATGTAGTGGTTTTTAAAAATTTTGGATTTTTATCAAAAGTCATGCATGTTTGAAATTTTATATGGACTAATATTTTTCCTTGATAGAGTATATCATTTCAAACATGTATGCAAAATTTTACAATTTTTGGAATTTTTTGGAATTTTCTGGGAGTTTCTGAAATTCGACAGAAAAGCTGAAAATTCAGACTGATAGTGTATCAGTCGACTGCCCCATGGGCAGTCGACTGGCACGCTTTATTTCAGGTTCTGAATTTTTTTTTCAGAAATCAAGTTTTCTCTCATTTGATGCCATAGGGTAGGGTTGTTTGAGGCAATCCTTTTAATGGTGTCAAATGGGGAGAATGGGTGGTTTAAGTTAGAATTTTAACTTGGAATGGATGGTTTAATGGTTTAAGGTTTTCTTTCTCACTTAGAACTTGGATGATTAAAAATGGAGAAGATTTTCTTTCTCACTTAGAACTTGGATGATTAAAAATGGAGAAGACATGGATTAAGGGGGAGGTTACCTCTTAGGTTTTAATATGTCTTACATTTTTGATGATGTTTAGTGTTATGTGTAAACTTAACTTGGATTATGAGTAGAATTGAAAATGGGGAGAAGACATGGATTAAGGGGAGGTTACCTCTTAGGGTTACTATGTCTTATGTTTTTCAATTGCTATCTCTTGCTATTGCTATTGTTGGCTGTTATTTATCTCTAAACTTAAACATATTGCCACACATCAAAAAGGGGGAGATTGTTGAGGCAATCGACCCTTAAATGATTGGAAGATCATGGTTTTGATGTGTGTGGGTGAATATGTTTAAGGTTAGAGTGTTATATTATGTTTGATGTGTGTGATTGAGTTTGCAGGACTTGGAGAATCACACATAGTGGACATATCCGAGGGACGAGAGCTGAGGGAGGAGAGTTCCAAGGGCAAGCCGGGAAGTGGACTTCAAGGGCATACGTGAAGGGTGGCATGGAGGCAAGCCAAGGGAAGGCTTGCGTGCGTATCTGAGGGTCGATAGCCAGAGGAAGAGCACTTCAAGAGGCAAGCCAAGGGAGCAGACCTGAAGGCACACGTGAAGGAGAAGGTCCGGAGTTGCTGGAACTAGGCTGAGAGGCAGGGCAGTCGACTGGCCCAGGACCAATCGACTGCCAAAACTCACAGAAAGTTTTCAGCCTCGGACCAGTCGATTGCCCCTGGGGCAGTCTACTGGTATACCCCAAAAACTAGCCGTTGGCTAGCAATTAATGCTAGACCAGTCGACTGCCCATGGGGCAGTCGACTGGTGCGGGGCTGGGCAGACTGCGAGTTTGTCCTGTTCAACTATAAAAGGATCACCTTTTTGCACGTGAACGGTACGGTTCCATACAGCGTCGAAGTGCTGCTCGTCTGAATAGTGTTTCTTACTTCCTCTCTCATATTTCTGCATTCTGTAAAGAGGAAGATCTCGACTGTAAAGGTTTCTCCACCTGAAGGAGGGTTTCATAGTGAAAGTGATGCTCGCGGCGTGGATCCTTGGATTAGTCACCTATCTGGGTGGATACCAAGTAACTCCTTTTGTTAGCATTGCATTTTGTTTCCTTTGCATATTATCGTTCCGCTGCGCTAACAACAATTGTAGAGACAAAAATTGAAAAAGTGCTATTCACCCCCCCTCTAGCACGCCAAAGACGATCCATCAGTACCTTGGGCAGACACCGGTTCTTGTAGTGTCTATGCTTTTGACATATGAAGCACTGGATATGGCTCTTGTCCCTTCGGACTCCTAGCGCTGGTACCTCCTTTGCCGCCGGTGGTGATGATCGAGTCTTACGGCTAGGACACTGATTTTTGTAGTGTCCTCTCGCCCTGCACTTAAAACATATTATATGAAATTTAAATACAGACATAATTGAAAAATACCTTATTCACCTTGCTCCCCCTCAACTCCTTGTGTCTTTGCTTCGTCGGCTGTTAGTCCGGTGAAGAGCGACCAGGCTCTGATACCACTTGTAGGACCGGTGCCGTTGATAGAGGGGGGGGTGAATCAACTTGAAAATTTCTTCATAAAATTCGTCTTTCGTACGTTTGTTCAAGTCAGAGAGTTAGTAGCAGCGGAAATAATAAAACAAACAAAAATAGACGACACTCGTACACGTCGGATTTACTTGGTTCCCAACCCCCCAGGGTCAATACATCCAAGGCCTAATTACGAGTAGCGCCCCTCCATTAGTGGTCTCTTTTCCGGACTTTCCGGAGGCGGAGAAACCCATCTTACAGTTTAGAGTTACAAGCCAAAAAATAGTAAATAACTTTAACTTGAAAATGAAAAGCAAACCAAACAAAAGTCGAAGACCCGACCACTCTGGAAGTCCGAAGTGCAACGCACTTCCTCCTGGAGCCTCCTTGGTCGCAGAGCTTCGTCTTTAATGCTTTTTCTTCGCTCAGAATGGTTAGAATGTTGTAGCGAGTGTTATTCTGAGTTGAGGGGTCGAAGCCCCTTTTATAGCAACTTCTCGAGCGCCCTAGAGCCTTTGGGGCGCCTCTATACGGTCAAAATTCCATCCATTATCGCGAACTTCGCGATGCTAATAAGAACACCCTTTCAGGTGCCTGATAGGTATGGGGCGGCTGACATAAGTAGGGCGCCTGATCCATTCAGGCGCCCAGGAAGGTCTTCCCAGCAACCTGTTTTCTTATGTTTGCTCACCTGCTTTGCCTCCAACTTTAGGTACATACAAGATACACAAACACAAGACAAACAAGTATATAAGCTTAGCCTTAAAGATTGGTTCTGACTTTGGATTTCCGGTGAAACCCTAGGTCGAACCAACGCCTAGTGTTCCCTTCCCGGGGAACGCGCCCTCGCCTACTCTCTCAGGAGAAGTTTGCCAACCGGCTCCTCCGGTTGGACTTTTGTCCGATCTTTCGGATTAAGACTTCGATGTCCAGTCCACGACTAGGACTTATTGCTCAATTCCATGAACCAGGACTTCGTGCCCAACCCTCGGTCAGGTCTTAGGTGCCCAGCTCTCGGCCAGGACTTATTGCCCAATTCCATGAACCAGGACTTCGTGCCCAACCCTCGTTATGTCTTATGTGCCCAGCCCTCGGCCAGGACTTATGTCCAATTCCACGAACCAGGACTTCATGCCCAACCCTTGGTCAGGTCTTAGGTGCCCAACCCTCGGCTAGGACTTAGTGCCCAATTCCGTGAACCAGGACTTATTGCCTAGGTTAACTAGGACTTTTCCTTACCTTGATAAGGATTTCTTTTGCTAGACAAATTAATCCTGACTAGACCCTTACCATGTCTAACATATATTACTAACTTAAGTATATTGTTAAACATCGAAACATTAGAGGAAGACATTACTGATGCATCTTGCACCAACAAAGAATTGGTAGAAGAAGACTTAGCATGGCAAGGCCAAGGGAAATACTTCAAGGCAAGCGCAAGGATGAGGAGTCGAGGGCTTGGAAGCATCTTAAGGGCGCGAGGCTGATGGAAGGGTTTGAAGGCTTGTGTTTACGAAAAGGAAAAGTGGAACCTGAGATTTATCAGGTATCAGTTAACTAATGAGAGGATCAATCGACTGATACGGTGGGTTGAATCGATTGATAGTGGAATCAGTCGATTGCTTCAACGAACAGAAAGATCAGTCGACTGGACCTAGTCGACTGATAAGTGACCGTTGAAGGCTGACGGCAGAAATCAGACACTTTCTACAGTAGCCATTGAACTCATCAGTTGACTGATGATATTGCCAGTCGACTGATGTCGAGGGTTATACAAAAGAAGATTTCAGAACTTGAAAAAGACACAACTTGATTCTCTCGATATTTCTTGCTTGTTCTAAGATCTCTAAGCTTACACACTCTCAATCTCTTCCTCCAAAATCATTCTAATCTTATAAGAGGAAGAGATCATCTTGTAAGGGTTTCTCCACCTTCAAGCTTGAGTTGAAAAGGAGAAAAGTCTTGGTTGTGTGGGTGTGGATCCTTGGATTACTCACCTCAAAGAGGTGGAGACCAAGTAAATTAAGGGAGTTAGCATTGTCTTCATTGTTTTTCTTATTGTCTATCTTTGTCTTGTGCTTTGGCTAACATTTTATAGATAAAATCCAAGAGAAGTTATTCACCCCCTCTAGCTAGACGTAAAGGTCCTAACACACTTGACTTGACTAACCCAAGTGAAAATTGATATTTATTATAGTTACCAAGTAGCTAAAAGGTTAGACAGGTGCCTAAAAGGAATTGACTTTTTTGAATATTTAAAATTATTTTTAATTTTTTTTTCGTGCTTGGGCTCAAAATGGAGGTGCCTAGACTTGACTTAGACATTTTACTTAGATTTATTGTGTTGCTTGAAATTACTCGCTCTGATACACTTAGCTATCCTTACCCTCATATTACATGGATGATTTTGATATATGGCAAAGGGGAAGAGAAAGAAAAGGAGTTCAAAGAAAAGAGTGCTTCTATACCGGTCTTTTCACTTTTTGATTTTTTTTGCTTTTCGAAAATCGCTCTTCGAGAATTAAGTTTTTTTTTAGTGTTTTCGAAAACTAAGCTTCTTTTTGGTGTTTTCGAAAACATTTCTTTTGAATGCTTAGAACCTATTTTTAAAATTACACAGCATTTTGAAAAACTACTTAGTCTCTCTTCTTAATTTCTGAAAAGCACTTAACTTTTTCGAAAAGAATGTTTTAGTACTTAAGCTTTTTAATAAGTAAGCAAAATTTTCAAAAGTATTCTTTCAAAAAGCTTAAGTTAACTAAGTATTTTTACAGCATTCTTCAAAAAAAATTAACTTAGTCTCTGAACTTTTTTAATCATATTTGAAAAAGACTAAGTCTATTTTGAAAACTATCATCTCCTCTATAATCACAAATGTTAAATGATCTAGGGGGAGATAACTGATTAACGTGGAGAGCTTAAAAGTAATTTTATTTCCCTGTTAGAACTTGTTTAGGCTTAACTTTAAACTGGGTAGCCATAATCAAAAAGGGGAGATTGTTGGTGGCGGAAGCACCAGATCGAATCGTGTTTTGATAAGTGGCAAAGGGTTCAAGTTAAGCTGGTATGGTGTACTGATGAAGTTATTTAGATTGCAGAAAAGTCCTAGATAAGCTAGGCAAGAAGTCTTTGCATGAAGTCCTGGTCGGGGATTAGACAACGAAGACTTGGCAAGTGAAGCTGAGCACAAAGTCTTGGTCGGGGATCGGGCAACGAAGACTTAGTGAGTGAAGCCGAGCACGAAGACTTGGTCCAGTGGGACCGAGCAGAAGACTTTGCCGAGCGGGAATCGTGGACAGGAGTCGAGATGGGTCAAGGTCGAACGTTGTCGAGTTCCGGGTTCTCGGAGGTCGAGAAAAAGTCCAACGGGAGGTTCGGGTGGCAACAGGTAAACTCTCCTGAAAGGAGTAGGTGAGGATGCGTTACCCGATGAGGGAATAGTAGGCGTTGGTCCGACCTAAGGTTTCAAGTGAAACCCAAAAGTCAGAACTAAGACAACATTGACTGTAATTCATACATGTCTTAATCCTATATTTTATTATTGTATGTTTGGAACTGACCCTTGTTGCAGCTAAAAAGAGAAAGCAGTTGACTAGGGCGCCTGAATGGGACTCAGGCGCCTGAGAGCTGGCAGGGGCGGTTGAGCTGGCATAACCGTCTGGCTTACATGGCGAGTGTTGAGTGGAGGATCCATGTCGGCACTCAGGCACCTGAAAGGGACTCAGGCGCCTAGTCAGGATAAAGTTTAATCGAACAACGGATAGAGTTTCCGCCCGGTACGCTGCAGTGAGGGTGCCTGAGAGGCCATTCAGGCGCTTGAGTATGTACTATAAAAAGGGGTCGAGTGCAGCAGTTCATTACAACAATTCTAAGACTATAATCAGTTTCTTCTTCTGTGTGCTACGCCATCGAAGTTCCGATAAACGCTGAAACACCGTCCGACTTCCCGAACGAAGATCTTTTCATTTCAGGAGTCAGTATAATTGTTTTTCTTTTATTGCACACTTCAGTTTTGTAATTTGTAATATTCTTGCGATTATTAGTATTGCCTAAAGTAAACGATCATGGATCGTGGGCCTTGTAGTAGGAGCCGGTCAAGACTCCAATGCAAGTAAAATCAACCCGAGTTAGCGATCGTGCTGTGTTTTATTTTTCGCTGCTTCCTATCACTCTCTAACTCTGACCCTTACTATAACCTTAAGTTTCCGCTGTGTACTCTATCATCGTTAAGTTTTACAATCTGAAGTTTTGTTAAGTGATATTCACCCCCCCTCTATCGCTCAATCTCGATCCTACGCAAACAAGAAATAGAAATTAAGTTTCGTTTGAAAGATGGTACAATAAAAGTATTTTCTAATTCCAAATAAATATTAGTTCCTAGATAAAGTCTTAAAACACCAATAAACTCAAGTGCATCATTCATCTCATTCCCCGTATAGATGTATCTTTTACCATCATGCGGAAGTCGACTCTTAAAACATCCCTGCATAGTGTCACTTATGTGAGCAATAATATCGGTATCTATCCACCAAGTGTTAGTGGGCACAATAGCTAAATTGACTTCCGCACTAACAAAGTTAAGAAGTTTAGCCTTCTTTACACGCTAGTTAACGTACTTGAGGTAGTCTTTCTTCATAGAACCTTTCTTTTTGTAAAAGAAACAAGTAGATTTCTTATCCTGCTTCTTGTGCTTCTTATGGTCATTGCCTTCAGAATTTGCAGTTTGCTTTCTTTTTTCCTTTGTTATTGATCACCTTTTACTTCTTGCTCGTACTTTGAGAACTAAATGCTAAGTGAGCACTCTCAGATGTCTGAATCTTTAATCTCCCCACCTCTTGCATGCATTGAGCAATGAGCTCATTCAATATCCACTTTTCTTTTTGAGTATTATATGATATCTTAAAAGGAGTGAATGGTGTAGGCAGAGAAATCAAAACGGAATGCACTAACATACTCTCAGCATGTCAAGTTTTAGTGTTTTTACACTTATCGTTATATTGGGCATCTCCATAATGTATTCCCTTATATTTCATTTACCATTATACCGCATGGTTACCAACTTTGTAAGAAGTGTAGTAGTCTCAACCTTTTCATTTGAGGTGAATCAGTCTACCAATTGATTAAGGAAACTCCTCACATCTCTCTCTCTGTTATTGAATCTTTTATTTGTGCCGGTATGAAATCTTCATGATATTTAGACAAATGCGATTTGATTTCTTCCACAGCTGAAATTCAACCTCTGCTCTATAGTGCTATCACTAGTTAGAGGTGTGGGGGCGATTATTCTTTAATGCATAGTTTAAGTCCATGTAGCCTGAGACTACGATCACGTGTTCTTTCCATTCAGCAAAATTTAAACCAATTAATGTTGAGATGTTATTAATACTAATAGTTACAGATTGCACTAAAATTAAAGAAAAAAAATTATTTAAGCTCATAATTTAACTAAAGACAAAAATATATATAGGTGCAAGTAATAAAATATAAAATTATGTAAATAAAAATAATATTTTAAATGCATCTTAATGGGCTCCTTATGATATACCAAATACAACATTGTATTTTACTCAACGGACTAAAATATAATTTGTTAGCGGTACTTTCAAATATAACTCAAACTTAAATTTGTCACATAATGCCTTCTTTTGGGCCGACCCATTGTACGCATAATATGATACTTTATATGAGTTATATGTCGGTCCATGATTTACAACAACTTTAATCTGCCACGTAATATGTCTTCCTTTGGGAAAAAAATATTGGACCAGGTAGTAAATGAACTGGGGTGACTGGCCCGATCCCACGAAAATTTCCCATCGGTCACCAGGGTAAATCGAGAAACGCTCGCGGTGGGCGGTCTAGAAGCCAAGCGTCCCAGGGTACACGCCCCATTTGGAGGAAAAATTCTTGCAAAATACGCTGTAGCTAGGGATCAATATGTCTTCCTTTGGGCTAACATATATTGTGCATGATCAGAACAAAATAAAATAAATTTTGTTCAATAGTTATAAACTATCTTGAACATATATCTGACATACTTCCTTTGAGCCGATTATTCTTAACATTGATATACGTCTATCAACATAAAATGTATTGAATCTACTTAAGGTGTATTCCTTTGGCCTGACACAATAATTAAACTTAATAGCACGTTGTGTAAATAGATTCAAGAAAATATTAAGAACTTTAACTGAGTAGATAATTTTATAATCAATCTTAATATATCTAAATTAGACTTATTAATTGATAATCAATTAATTCTACTCAATTAATTATTATAATCGATTTGAAAGTCTATTATATAGAATTAGGATTACATCATTATATATAGAACTTTTTCTTGCGAAGCTAAAAATTCTTTAAGTTCTATAATTTAATTATTATTTAATTAAATTTAATCTCATTTTGAATTGTTCTGCATTATGCAGTGTTTCACGTAACGAATAGTGTGAATCATTTGAAACAAATTCAAGCGATTAATAATCAATTGTTTAATTAATCGATTGATAAAAAAAATCAATCGATCGATAATCAATCATCAATTTTTTTCGATTGGAATTATTGCCAATTGATTCTATCATAAAATTAAGGCTAATTAAGCTATTAATCGATCGACTCAAATCGATTCCATTCGTTATTTTAGGCTTAATAATCAATTAACCGACCAAGCTAATTGATTGAACCATCTCGATTTAACTTAAAAATTAGGTTAAACATGATGGTTCTTCCGTTGTTCTTCGTGTTCTTTACGAACAAACTTGAAAAACAAGCCTATTCTAGAATTTTCTTATATGATTTTCGATGATAAAAAAATTACATTATACTAGGAAAACTTAATCTAGTATATAAACAATAACTCGACGAAAACTTAAACTTTGTTGACATAAAAATGACTAAACAAAGCCAAAGCTTTGATACTAATTAATAGAGGTCATGTTTTCTCCTAACCATATGAATTCTAGGAATGAAATGAGAACTTAAAAGTGAAAACACAAGATATATGAGCATGGATTTATTGTTTATTCGAATCATAACATAACATAAGAAAGCATAATAAAAAAGGACAAGGAACCTAATTAAACAACCATATCCTTTTCTTTAGCGTCGCTGGCTTAATCCCTGTGGAAGAAGATGCAACGGAAAGAAGAAAGAGGATCTTCCAAGGGGCTTAGGGTAGACGAGGCCGAAAAACTCTAAGTCAATTGGGAACCCGGAGTTTTGTTAAGATGATCCTCTAAACCCTTAGAAACCTCCCCTTTATATAAGAATATAATCTGTTATCAGTCCATAGATAATAACAGATTAGGTTAAAATGTTCTTTACATTGAATTCGCATCCAATAATCCGAAACTAAATAAACATAAGTTAGATCACTTTAAAGGGTTCAGACTATATTTACATGTGCAACTTATAAATAAGCTTATCTAATAGGGATAATAATATCTAACAATAACCGTTAACAATAATTAACTTTTGTATTTGTGTAAATGATATTAATCATATACTTTTCTTCACACAGGAATAAAGACTAATAGAGTAGTTAGGCATCTTAACCACTAATAGAGGGACGGAAGTCATAGACTCTATCCACTTAGGTAATAAATGATATTTATTATAATGTTGTCGATCGAAAACAAAGAATTTCACCCTCTACGTGCTTAACTCCAAGGTCAAAGTGGCATATGATTGTTTGAGGATGCTTAGGTTTGTACTAGTACTTCTTCTACGGAGGTGCAGTGGTTAAGACAACAAATAAAAACCTGAGGAATTGGTTGACGATAGTGGAGCAGAGGATGGCCAATCGGGAGGCAAGAGACGATGCTGTCTTGGCCAAGATGTGAGTAGTCATTGCTTAATTTACCGTTTCACTGTATCATTTTGAGTCACAGAAGACTCAAGTTCCACGGGACCCTGTTGCGTAGCTTATTATAAGGTTTGTTCAACTACATCTTAATTTTTTTATTACTCGTAAAATATGCAAAATATATTTATTCAATTTTGATATTATAATATGCTAATCTCTAATTGTATTACATTTTCTCAAGAATAATTCACTGAGATTGATATATTCTATATATCACCACTATTAGATATCTAAAATATTTTTCGGGCACCTTTTTTTTTACTTATAAAATTAGTTATACATTCGTGTTTTTAGTGTATTATTCTTAGGCTACGTTTGGTAGGAGGTAATGTAATCGGGTCTGTAATGTAATCAAGTTTGTAATGTAATGTAATGTAATCTTGATTACATTGTTATGTTTGGTAATGAGTTGTATGTAATCTTTGATAACCATTACAAGTTAGATTTCTTTGTTTGGTGAGAGGTAATCCATCCTGTAATGTAATCAAGATTGACGACCGCCGCCGGCCGGCCGGCGACCATTGACCGGCTGACGACCGCCACTGCCCACAGCCGGTGACCGTCGGCGGCGGCCGACGGCCGGTGGCCGCCGCCGGCGATTGACGACCGTCGGCAGTCGGCGCGGCGGTCGCCGGCCGACGGCAACGGCGGCGGCGGTCGCCGGCCGGCGGCGGCGGCGGTCGCCGGCCGGCGGCGGCGGTCGCCGGCCGGCGGCGGCGATCGACGGTCGACGACTGGCGAACCGTCGACGACCGACGACCGTCGCCACCCGGCCGACGACTTTACAAGCTATAATGTAATCCAAATTATATAGGTTTTATTTTTTAATCCAGATTATAAATCATCAACCTCTTTTGTAATCGAGATTACATTACATTACAATTTTAAAATTATTCCAAACAAAGAATTCCAACTTGTAATGTAATCTGGATTACATTACAGGGTGGATTACACCCTACCAAATACAGCCTTATTGTTAAATTTTGAATCAAGTTGCCTCGCATGATTCTGATAATATTCTAGCGTATCTTACTTTTATAGGATTTGATAGTACTAAGTCATATGATTGTATTTGGATGCCTTTGTAGTAGATTATGGACATAGTTTCTATGTCTTTGAATTTGTGTATCGTTATTGGATTTGGATAGTTTATTGTGGATACATGTGATAGTTTATGTGAATTTGGATAGTTAATTGTGAATGTTTGTGAATCTTTGTATGGCAATTTGTTTATGAATGTAATGAGTTTGTAAATGTATCATTGATTTGATTGTTTGTGTATAGATTATAAAAAGTTTGTGAATGTATAGTTGATTGGATTAATTGTTTGTGTATGGATTGTGAATGCTTATGTATAGTGTAATGGAACACAAATAAGATTTGTATTGATTTTGTGATGGTTTGTATTGATATGAAAAATGTAAATAGGGTAAATTACAAATTTGAAAAAGAATCTATGAAATTTATTGAATATTAGCGACGGAATTAAAGGTTTTGCCGCTGATTTGCTATGGAACCTTTAATTCTGTCGTTAATTGGCGTAATAGGAATAATATTTTCTTTACGATAATTACTGACGGAATTTACAATTCCGTCACTAATTAGCGACGGAAACGAAACTTCCATGACTATATAATATAACGAAAATAGATTTTCATTCACTAATTAGCGACGAAAATATCAATTTAGTCGCTACAATTAGCGACGAAAATGTAATTTCCGTCACTAATTTTAGCTATGGAATTATATTCCGTCGTCAATTAGCAAAGAAAACATAAATTCTGTCGCATAAATCATCTACGACCCAACATCTTTTGACTATTATATTATAATTCTGTCGCTAAACCCGAATAACGACGGAAGTACCTGTCATTAATATAGATTTTTTTAGTGATCTCAGACATTCAAGTATCGTCACCCTCCCGATTAGATATAAATAGGTAAATCACGATGAATATTTTGTCATATCACAATGACTCTTTATATGGGAGATGTTAGATATCCAATGAGACATTTTATATTGATTAAAAATTGATTTTAAAATTTATTAGAGTAATCATCTATATAAATATTAATTATGTGAATCCGTGTGGATAATAATGTGATTAAATAAAGAATGTTTGGTTGCATTTGTCGATTGTCTGTTAGGTATGAATCAATCTTATTCGATTTCTGTTAGGCCAGGTGGAGAAATCTTATTTTGTGAACTGTATCTGTATGAATTATGTCATATGTCTCCTTGCTAGGTCACTGATTGATGTGCCATGCCTGTAATTCAAGTTGTTTATCCGCATCTCATGACCTAGTTAGATCAATCTAACCTCACTTTTAACATCCAAGATTCATGGGTAATTTTTCCCAGTTTTATATACTCGTCGCAAATAAATTAGCCAGCACATTTTAAATTATGCAAATACTTTATTTTTAAAAAAAAGTCAAAATGACATCTTATTTTATACTCAAAATTTTTTTATTTTAATATTATTATAGCAATTACTCATAATTATTAAAACATAAAATATTAACTATTTAATTTTAATCAAAATTATTATATATAAATATTATTTACCAGTTAATAAAAAATAAATTTTTATAAAATTATTTTAAATTAATCAAAATCACTTTAAAATAACAAAGTATATTTTATTGATTTCTTAGAATGTGTTTATCTAAACATTTTATTCTAGAAGTGCTATAACGTGTAATCATATGAGACCTCATTTATGCATGTAATAAACGAGGTCTGCGGCCCGTGATCCGTGGGCCGTGGTTGGAAGGACGACAGTTGGCGGCGGCGGCTGGTGCTGCTGCTTTTTTTTTTCTCTCATAAAAATTTTTCATCGGTCACCAAAGTAAATCAAAGAGCGCTCATGATGAACTATCTAGAAGTCTAACATTTCAGGATTCGTAACTCATTCGAAGAATTTTTTTTATAAAATACATCATAATTAAGAATCGAATTAAAAATAATATTAATTTTAATATCTATTTGTAAGAGTAAAATTGCTGTGGCTTGGGAAGCAAAAGCAGACGAGGGAAAAGGGGAGATCGAGATGAGAGCGATCTGGTAGGCTAGGGAAAGAGTGCGATGGAGGGCGGAGCTCAGCTGACGAACGCCGAGATGATGGAGGTGCGAGCACAACTTCCATCTCAGGTGGCCGCTGGTCCCACCCCGCAGGGCCTAGACAATATCCAGGTGACGGTCAGCCATGAAGGGCGATTCATCCAGTATAATATATTTGAAAACATCTTCCAGGTCGCCTCCAAGTACAAAACCTCTATCATACCAATTGACAAGGGCGCTTATGGTGGTAAAAAAGGCGAACACCCTTAATGCCTCCTTGACTGAAAAGATAAAAGATTAGGAGAAAACATTTTTTATACATGGATATAAGATTTATACTTTATCAATCATATGATTCTAATCTAAAATCTCTAATGATAATCTATTAATTTTTTATTATCTCAGTTATGTGCGTGAGGTGGCACCTATGCGACAGAGATTTATGCTCATGGTAAAAAGGTGGAACCGTCACCTTAGCAGTCATCTGGCTCAGGCCCCATAAGAATTAGTGTGGTGAGATGTCTGGGTCGGGAAAATTAATATCAGCAAATCAGGATTTTATTTCTGTGCGTAATTGATGACTTTCGAAATTGTGATCTCTAAATAAATGATCAGGTGTTTTACCATCCCATTCAAACTTGTGGAGACGAGATTTACGCACATGGGATCGTAGGCGTTTTTTTTCTCCCCCTTCGAGGTTGCGGTAGATCAGATTTGGTTCGACTGCCGGTGGTCTTTATTCTTCTTTCTGACAAAAGTTTTTTTTTTAATTTGTAGGGGTTGGTTATCTAAATCCTTTGTTGCCTTTTTCTTTTGGGTTATAGCTAGGCTTTGAATTCCGAGACGGACGAGCAGGTGGCGATAAAGAAGATTGCCAACGCGTTCGATAACAAGATCGACGGGAGAGGACTCTGTGGGAGATAAAAAAAATTATTGGATCAGATTGTAAATGAATTTGGGATGTTCGATTTAATCATATAAAAAATTTTCATCAGTAATTAAGTTAAATTAAAAAACGTTTACAGTGAACGATTTGAAAGTCTAACATTTCAAGATTCACATCCCATTTGAAAGAAAAATTTCTATAAAATACATCGTAACTAAGAATCGAATCATGAATATTTAAGATAGCGATTAATCTTTTTATTACTGTGTCATAGCCCCGGAGGCCGACTCTCTGGGAGATAAAGCTTCTAAAGCACATGGATCATGAAAATGTGAGTTTGCCGGATCGGCTTTCTCCGTGTCCTTTGTTCTCCCTTTTCCCCCAATTTTCCTTTTCCAGCTAATTCTTGAAAGCCTCCGTTGACGAACTTTGTAGACTATCTGTTAAAGTGCCAAATGTCCAATTTGATGAAACATACTGTAAACTTTTGTGCTTTCACTTTCAGTGTAGTGCTTAATTTACTTCTTGTTTAGCGAATAGGATTTACAAAAAACCAAGAATACACTTACATGCTAAAAACATATGCAAGAAAGTGTAGTTATTGGTTCCTTATTTTCTCGTTGACATTGGAGTTAAGTTGGGCAAAATGACCCTCTGAACTACAAGCTCGCATCTTGTACAAGGTACTAATCAATAATATTCTTCTTCAATTGTTTGCAAGATTATGATAATCATTTGAGTGCCCTCGGGTTATGGTACAATAGTAAGGCGACTAGTCGCTATCCTAGATATTCGCGGTTTGATCCCTAGCTACGGCGTATTTTGCAAGAATTTTTTCTCCAAATGGGGTATGAATCCTAGGACGTTAGACTTCTAGACCGTCCACTGCGAACGCTTCCCGATTTACCTTGGTGATCGATGAGAAACTTCCGTGGGGCCGGGCTAGTCATCCTAGGTTCGCTACCTGGTCAACATTTTTTATAATAATCTTTTGAGTAGATGATCTAGGGTGGAAATGAGAAGTTGAAAGTTGCCTGATTTCATCTCCCTCCATCTCTTCTCTATTGCATCATATATTGCCTTCGGGATTATAGTGTAGTAGTAGGGCGACTATTCGCTATCCTAAATTTCCGCGGTTCGATCCCCAACTATGATATATTTACAGGAATTTTTTCTCCAAATGAGACGCGAATCCTGGGATGCTGGACTTCTAGACCGCCACTATAAGGTCTTCCTGATTTACCCTGACGGCCGGTGGGAAACTTCCGTGAGGCCGAATCGATCGTGTGAGGTTGAAAAAATATTGTTAATCATTTTTTTTTCTATTGCACCATATTGTATGGTTGCATCGTAACAAACAATATAGCCTGAGTTGAAATTTCAAAAGTTTTCATGCAGCTGTAGCTATGTTGGTCAGCAAAAGTTTTCATGATAGCATTTGCAAATTTGTGAAGCTTTTATTTTCTTTATCTGGACATATATTCTTGTTTTGACAGAATCATGTATCAATTTTGTAGTATAATATGTTGCCCATTTCAAATGCTACGTGAAAGCTTTACATCCAACCACTTCAAATGCATCGACTTTGTTAATGGTATTAGGTTTTAGAAAGTAATTTTTGTGCTCAAGACGACAGGACCTCACTTTCTGTTAGACAATTGAAACTTATACGAATCCTATATATTTATTTATATAAAATGACAAGGTACATCAAAACTGGTAAAAATTTAGAAATAGTTCACAAAGTTTATCTTTTCATCCGGGTAATGTTTTTATGCAATAACAGATTGTGGCAATCAGAGATATAATACCACCTTCTGCAAGGAACACATTCAATGATGTCTACATCGCTTATGAGTTGATGGACACAGATCTGCATCAAATTATTCCTCAAATCAGGCTTTTCCTGAGGAGCATTGCCAGGTTCTGCATTCTAAAGTCACACTATATAGATTTGGCTTCTAGTCCTTTAAGCTTCTCGAAGAAAAACTGCAAGTTACACAACCTCGCTGTTCTAACAATTAAAATATTTTCATTCTTCTCTAAAGTGGTTTACCTGCTAAACATTCAAAGATCTGAGCCTAAATATCACATTAAATTAGAGTTCAACATTATCCATTATATTTTAGTAGCAAGCTAAATCTGAGAATTTCAACTAGTTAGCTTTTCTTGATTTACTAGAGGCTTTATATCCTGGAAACACTATACTTGTTGAGAATTAGGCAATTGGGAATATGCACTTTCACTGTCTACAGTTTATAAAACGAATTGTGATAGCTATCTGATTTCTTATTACGAAAACCTGATACAGTACTCATTGTTGTTGCCTGATGGCTTGTTGTTTCTTTCCCTACAGTATTTTCCTTTATCAGATTCTTCGGGGGTTAAAGTACATTCATTCAGCAAATGTTCTCCACAGAGACCTGAAACCAAGCAATCTCCTCTTAAATGCCAATTGTGATCTGAAAATTTGTGACTTTAGGCTTGCTCGGACTACCTCAGAAACAGATTTTATGACAGAATATGTTGTTACAAGATGGTATCGAGCTCGAGAGCTATTGTTGAATTCTTCAGAATATACTGCAGCAATTGATGTCTGGTCTGTTGGTTGTATCTTCATAGAACTCATGGACTGGAAGCCTCTATTTCTTGGAAGGGATCATGTGTTAGTGTATGCACTTACGTGCCAAGAAACTTTTATATATATATGGATAATTATTTTAATAAAGATAAGTTTTTGTCATTAATCATTTATTTTTCTGTACGTATATGATTAAAGATAAAGTTTCACAGATTAATTAATTTAAAAATAGTCCTTAATCAGATAGATATCTAGAAGGGATATAGATATCTAAATCAACGTTGAGTATGATTAGGTCAAGATAGACCGAGAGATGGATATCCAAGTTGTACTTGGGGTGCCTTGAGTTTAGAGGTACACTGGACACGACTCGCTTAAGAGAACATCATATATTAGCATCATTGGTCGTTCGTCTTAATGAATGAGTATAACTGATCTTTTAACTTGAGACTTTCATTTATTTTATGCATGGAGTTATGTACTTTGATGCTGTTAAAAGCAATCTTTAATTAGATTGTGATTAATACGGTAGTTGGGTGTATGACAAAACGTAGAAAGAATAATGTTGAGTCAATAGAAGATTCATTGCTCTCTTAGATTAGGGAGTTAACATTCTAGCCGCTTGATAGAGATATTAGTGACTCGAAATTCATGGTCATGGGAGGACTGATTATCATTCAAAATGAGTTTATTATATCATGGAAATCAAGTAAAACAATTAAATTGATGATGATGCATAGTGCACCAAATTAATTAGGATGTTGGGTAGAGATAAAGAAATTGAATTACACAGTAATCGGTTCATGGTGATTTTTAGTTTATGACTAATATTTTATCACGTTGGATGGCTAAAAACTATTGTTAGATGGTTACCTTAGTCTGTGTATGGATTTACACTGCCTTCGTGTATAAAACCTAGAGGATTGCATATATAGCACATAGACAAGAACAATATCTGTAATTGATTATTTTAATAGACACTAAAATTAATTAATTTATTATTTCTGAAAAAAAATTGATTGGATTATTAATTATTTCTGAAATATCGAAAGCTAGAATATATCAAGATCAAATATAGATTTATTTAATCTAGAGAAGAGAGACTGGAGTTTATCTCTTATTCTTTTTGGAGAATTTGAAGAGACAATTATGATTATTAATGGAGAAGATGAAGAACCTCTATTAATGATTATTAATAGAGAAGATGAAAGTTATAATTATGATTATTAATGAAGAATTTAAAGAGCTGCAATTATGATAATTAATGGAGAATACGAAGAGTCATACCTCTTCATCTTCCTTAGAGACTATAAATAGTCATCCTTGGAAGAAAATTTGGATGGACGACTTCTCCTTTGTCTTTCTTGCGACAATTCTCTCCACTTCTCTCGGGAAGCTTTTGGCAACCTACTTCTCTGATTGGAGATACATCTTCATATCCATAGTGTTGGGACCTTGGCGTCTAGCTAGAGGGGGGGTGGTGAATAGCAACTTTTCGATTTTGTCTACAAGAATGTTAGCAAAAACACAAGAACAAAATCAAAAGAAACAAGAAACAATGCTAACTTCCTGATTTACTTGGTATCCACCACCAAGAGGTGACTAATCCAAGGATCCACACCACGCACACAAGCTTCATTATGAACTTCTCCTTCAAGGTGGAGAAACCTTCACAAGATGTTCTCTTCCTCTTGTACAAGATGAAAATTAAAGTAGGAGAAAGAGAATGAGACTTTGAGCACTTAGAATAGGATCTTACACTTAAGAACCGTAACCCTATTCTGCTTCAAAGTCTCTCCTTAAATAGAGGAGAGAGCTGTTCCTCAAACAGCTCAACACCCGACACCAATCGACTGCCCCAAGGGCAGTCGACTGATGCTCAGCCAGTGGCTAGCCAACGGCTATTTTTTCGAACTGATCAGTCGACTGGTACATGACCAGTCGACTGATCTTTCTGTGAGTTTCAGTTCTGCGCTAGCAGTCGACTGACCCTTCCCGCAGTCGACTGCCTAACTTACATTTCCACTCAAACTCACTCCGAAGTCCATCCTTCGCGTATGCCTTGAAGTCCACTCCCTTGGCTCGCCCCTTGAAGTTCTCTTCCCTTGACTTTCGTCCCTTGGATGCACACACAAGCCCACGGTTTGCGCGCCTTCATGTCATCCTTCACGTATGCCCTTGAAGTCTACTTCCCCGGCTTTCCCTTGGAGTCCTCTTCCTTCGGCTCTCGTCCCTCGAATGCGTACTTCATGTGTGATTCACCAAGTCCTGCATGACTCAAACACACATATCAAACCAATATGACAACCTAACTTAATCATATTGACACACACACATCAAAACCATGATCCACTTGATCATACTTGGGTCAATTGCCCCAACAATCTCCCCCTTTTTGATGTGTGACAATATGTTTAAGTTATGTATAATAATAACAATTGAAAATTAAAGACATAGTAAATTAAGAAGCATAAACATGCATCGTCCCCCTTAACCTATGTCCTCCACATAATTTTCAATTTTCCACAAGTTAAGTTACAAAACTAACTTAAACTTCCCAATTCTCCCCCTTTGATACCATCAAAAGGATTGCTCCAAGCAATATTAACTATTGGCAACAAATATGAATACTTTTCTTTTTCTGAAACCCCCAGAAATCAGAAATCAGAAGGACCAGTTAACTGAGACAGCTATTAGTCGATTGGTGCCTTTGTATTGCCAACTTACAAAGAGTTTAGTCGACTGCCCCAGAGGCAGTCAACTGATACATTTCAGTCTGAACATTGCAGTTTCTGAGCCAAAATTTAGAAATGCATTATAAATTCCACACAATTCGAAAAATCATGAAATTTTATAAACATGTTTCTTATGATGTATTCTACCAGAGAAAATATATTTCCATAAAAAAATCTAAACATGTTTGACTTTTTGACCAAAACTCAAATTCTTTGAAAACATTCAACTTTGTATCAAACTTATACCCTAGGTTTGAAATCATGTGTTTTGCAAACTTATGCCATAGTAAATAAAATACAAAAATATTTTTAAATTGTTTGAAATGTCCAACAATGATCTATGAGCAAGATGTCTATTAATTAAACATTTACTTTTCCCATAGTTGGTCTATTTTCAATAATGTGATACATCCAATAACCCAACAATATACCATAAGTATAAGTGAGTTATTTGTATCATCCTAACATCTCATGCACCTTATTATTGCATTACCCCAAGGCCAAATTTATACTTCTACAAAACACATACCAAGTCCTCTTCTTAGAGATGTGAACTTCGCTTCGGGTAGAGACTTGGTAAATATGTCGGCAGGGTTGGATTTTGATTCAACATAATGTAATTCAATGTTACCCTTTGCCATATGATCCCTAATGAAGTGATGCTTCACTTCAATGTGTTTTGTCCTAGAGTGATGCACCATATTTTTGGTCAAATTAATAGTACTCACATTATCACATAAGACTCTGACCTTGGAGTAATGAAGCTCATAATCCTCTAAGGTGTGCATGATCCAAAGTAATTGAGCTACACAACCACCCATTGCTACATATTCGGCCTCGGTTGTTGACAATGCAACACATGGTTGTTTTCTACTACTCCAACTAACTAGGGATGATTCAAGAAATTGACACCCACCACTAGTACTCTTTCTATCCAATTTGTAACCTGCATAATCGGAGTCGGTGTACCCAAATAAATCAATGTTTGGAGTTCTAGGGTACCAAAGACCGACATTAAGAGTGCCCTTAATATACCTTAAAATCCTTTTTACCACTACTAAGTGAGACTCTTTGGCACAAGATTGATATCTTGCACACATTCCTACTGTAAATAATCTATCCGGTCTACTAGCGGTGAGCTACAATAAACTACCAATCATACTTCTATATTATTTTGGATCAACTACCTTCCCCTCATGATCACTATCTATCTTGACATTTGTTCCAATGGGAGTAGATGCTACTTTAGCATTTTCTGATTCAAATTTCTTGATAATTTCCCTAGCATACTTTGTTTGATAAATATGAGTTCCTTCATTTGTTTGTTTGACTTGCAATTCTAAAAAAAGTCAACTCTCCAACAAGACTCATTTCAAATTCATTTTCCATATGCTTGATAAATTCATGAAGAAACTCATTATTTGTTGACCCAAAAATGATGTCATCAACATAAACTTGGGCCACAAAAATATCCTTATCCTTAGACTTAGAAATAGAGTTGGATCAATTGTTCCCCTTCTAAACCCCTTAGAAACTAAGAAAGATGTAAGTCTTTCATACCAAGCTCGGGGAGCTTGTTTTAATCCATATAAGGCCTTCCTCAATTTATAAACATGATTAGGGTAGTCTATGTTTTCAAAACCGGGTGATTGTTCTACATACATTTCCTCCTTAATAAACCCATTAAGAAATACCGATTTCACATTCATTTGATAAAGTTTAAAACCCATGTGGGCGGCATATCCTAACAAAATCTGGATGGACTCCAATCTAGCTACGGGAGCATAAGTTTCATCATAGGCAAGTCCCTCAACTTGGTTGAAACCCCTAGATCTAGCCTTGTTCCTAGTAACTCTCCCTTGATCATCCAATTTGTTCCTAAAGACCCATCTTGTTGTGACAATTGTACTCTCATTGGGCCTTGGAACTAATTCCCATACTTTACTTCTTTTAAATTGGTTTAACTCTTCTTGCATTGCTAGAATCCAATCCGCATCAACTAAGGCTTCATCAATTGACTTTGGCTCTAGTTGTGATATTAAAGCAATTTGACTAGTATGTTCTCTAAAATAGGATCTAGTCCTTACTCCTTGTTCAACATCTCCAACTATTTGATTGATAGGATGATCTTGATGTTGTCTTAAAGTCCTAGAGGTTATGGGCTCATCCACTTCATGATTATCATTGCCTCTTTCATCATCCGATGCATTTCTTTCTCCCCCTTGATCAATACCCCCTAAATGTAAGTCTTGGATTGCTTGGGTAAGGTTTTGATTTACTCCTATATCCTTGTCAATGGAGGATTTCCTAGGGTAAGTACTAGTAGATTCATCAAAATCCACATTGGATGATTCCTCAATTAATTTAGTCCTCTTGTTATATACTCTATACCCTCTACTAACATATGAGTACCCAACTAAAATCCCCTCATCAGCCTTAGACTCAAATTTTCTTATGTCATCTTTAGTATTTAAAATATAGACCTTGCAACCAAATACTCTAAAATAGTGAATTTGAGGAATTTTCTTATTCCACAATTCAAAAGGTGTTTTTCCTAAAAACCTATGAATTAAAACTCGATTTTGTATGTAACAAGCAATATTTACCGCTTCCGCCCAAAAATAGCTAGGTAAAGAATAAACATTAAGCATAGTCCTAGCCGCTTATTGCAAAGCCCGATTCCTTCTTTCTACAACCCCATTTTGTTATGGTGTTCTTGGACTTGAAAATTCATGTTTGTACCCATTTTCTAAACAAAAGTTAGAGAAGTTTGAATTTTCAAACTCTCCACCATGATCACTCCTAATTCGGTTGATTTTGAGATGCTTCTCATTTTCAACCCTTTTGCTAAATCCTACAAATATCTCTAGAGTTTCATCCTTATGTCTCATGAAATACACCCAAGTATATCTAGAAAAATCATCAATAATTACTAAGCAATATTTATTTCCTACTAATGAAGGAGTACTATGACAATCAAATAAATCTAAATGCAATAATTCCAATGGTAGAGAAGTACTAGTTAGGGTTTTACCTTTATGTGATGACTTGGATTGCTTACCCTCTTGACATGCATCACACATTTTATTCTTGGCATACTTGATCATTGGTAGTCCTTTCACCAACTCCATCTTGGCCACTCTTGCTATGTTCTTCATGTTGATGTGTCCAAGCCTTCTATGTCATACTCATCCTTCTTCTTCTTTTGATATGAGACACTTAGTAGAAATGTTAGAAGCATAGGAGATAAAAGAAATATATAAAGAGATAAAGATGATAAAAATATAAATGAATATATTATATATGATATTTTTTCAAAATATAAAATACATTATAACTATAAATATACAATATATACACAATAATTCATTTCAATATACACAATAATATATAAATAGATATATACAATTCATTTGTAATTATTGTGTATATATTATATATTTGTAGTTATAATATATTTTATATTTTAAAAAAAATCATATATAATAATAGAATTCTTTTATAATGTATTCATTTATATTTTTATCTTCTTTATCTCTTTATATATTTCTTTTATCTTTTAGCTCTATTTTATATATTTCATATATTTATTAGTAATTATTTTGAAAAAAAATCAATTTTGGATATCAAAGAGCTTGAAGTCCAAGAATATTATTCCCTTTGATTTTCAAAATCATTTTTTTCAAAATAATTATAAATAAATATATAAACTATATAAAATAGAGATAAAAGATAAATGAAATATATAAAAGAGATAAAGAAATAAAAATATAAATAAATACATTATAAATGAATTATATTATATATGATTTTTTTTCAAAATATAAAATACATTATAACTACAAATATATAATTTATACACAATAATTACAAAAAAATTGTATATAAAATAATTACAAATGAATTTTATGTTAGTTTACATGATCATTATTTACTTATGAAACGGATCTTGAAATCTATATATTTTACATACCTGAGCTTGATGAAGAAGTCATTGTAATGTAATTATTTTATATATGGTTTCTCTCTTCTTTCCTTCTTTTCGAAAGCAATTAATTCATAATATGATGGACATTATCATGCTTTCAATTTATAGGCAGAGAGAGGATCAAATATATGTGTAACCTCCTTTTATTATGCATCCATCATGCATCGGTTGCATATACTTATTTTTATTTACATCCGTTACAAATAAAAATAAGTATATATATGTATAGATGAGTTACATTTAATTAGTAACTTCAATTGCATGAAGTTACTTTAGTTTTAATTTATTTATTTATTTTTTAATTTTAAGGCCAACTAATATTAGATAATAATTATTATCTAACATTCTCCCACTTGGCCTAAAATTTAGATTGAATTAAAACTCATCCTCTTATAACATCATAATCACCTTAGTATAATAGAATACTAAATGTGGGTTATAGCGGTTGTATATTATATAACATACTTTCTTCTATATACCACAAACATTAGTATCCTATTATACTAGGCCTATAAATGAACATATAATTTCATAATGGTCCACAATAATGTTTCTAGGCATTTCATGTTATAACATAGTAATGTGCACATCATCGCTAGAAACTATATATCAGAAACACATAAGTGAGCTCATAGTGTCAACTTAATAAATCATTCAAAGTACAACCAAGACCCATTCGATGTACATGTTCCTTAAATATTTTTGGTTGTAAACCTTTAGTTAACGGATCTGCAATCATGAGATCCGTTCTAATATAATCAATAGACACTCTTTGTTTCTGAACTTCTTCTTTAACGACAAAATATTTTAATTCCATATGCTTGGCACCTCTTGAGTATTTATCATTTTTTGAGAAGAATATTGCTGCAGAATTATCACAATAAATTTTCAGCGGCTTGGCAATAGTGTCGACAATTCCAAGTCCTGAAATAAAATTCCGCAACCATAATGCATGGATTGTGGCTTCAAAACATGCCACAAACTCTGCTTCTATTGTGGATAAGGCAATGACAGATTGTTTGACACTTTTCCATGATACTGCTCCTCCTCCAAGAAGAAACAAATAACCAAAAGTGGACTTTCTACTGTCGATGCATTCGGCAAAATCTGAATCTGAGTAACCAATCACTTCCAAGTGATTAGTTTTTCTGTACATGAGCATGTAATTCTTGGTGCCTTGAAGATACCTTAAAACTTTCTTAGCAGCTTTCCAATGATCAATTCCAGGGTTACTTTGATATTTGCCGAGCATTCCAATCGCAAAACTAATGTCCGGTCTTGTACAAGTTTGTACATACATTAGACTTCCTACAACAGAAGCATATGGAATTGAATCCATTTGTTTTCGTTCAATATCATTCTTTGGACATTGCATAAGATTAAATTTGCCCCCTTTCTGAATTGGAGAAATTCCAGCTGAACATTTTTCCATATTAAATCTCTGTAGAATTCTTTCAATGTAAGCATTTTGAGACAATCCTAATAGTCCTTGTGATCTATCACGAAATATTTCAATTCCGATCACACAGGATGCCTCACCTATATCTTTCATTTTAAAATTCTTACAAAGAAAATCTTTTGTCTTATGCAATATGTCCAAATCATTAGCAACAAGCAAAATATCATCAACATACAGGACTAAAAATATAATTTTGCTCCCACTGATCTTTTGATATATGCAATGATCAACAACATTCTCTTCAAAACCAAAAGATGTGATGGTATCATTAAACTTAATATACCATTGTCTGGAAGCTTGTTTAAGTCCATATATTGATTTCTTAAGTTTACACACTAGATGACCTTTTCCTTCAATTAAGAAACCTTCAGGTTGGTCCATATATACTTCTTCCTCAAGATTTCCATTCAAAAAGGTTGTTTTCACATCCATTTGATGTAGCTCTAAATCATAATGAGACACTAGTGCCATGATAATACGTAAAGAGTCTTTCTTTGAGACAGGTGAAAATATCTCTTTATAATCAATACCATCTTGTTGAGTGTATCCTTTAGCAACAAGTCTAGCTTTATATCGTTCAATATTACCATTCGAGTCACGCTTGGTCTTAAAAACCCATTTGCATCCAACTCGTTTGGAACCTTCTGGCAATTCAACGATATCCCAAACATTATTTTCATACATGGATTGCAACTCTTCTTTCATTGCTTTAATCCATTTATCTGACTCTAAACTTTCTATGGCTTGTGAAAATGAAACTGGATCTTCATAAATTGCATAATCTAATTCTTGCAAATAAGTTTCATAATCTTTTGAAATAGCACTTTTTCTTATTCTTTGAGATCTTCTCAATGCTATTTCTTGCGACTTATTTGCATTAAATCTTTGTGAGTTAGTTTCTTCAGGGGATATTTCATCATGTTGTTCAGTATTGATAACTGGGACAACTTTTGGAACAATACTGGATGAAGGAATACTTTTAGATAAAGGAATATTTATCTTAACTTCCTTTATATCCACATTTTGTTGTTCATCGCTCCCACTAACTTCACCATTCTCAAGGAATTTTGCATTACCAGTTTCTATTATCCTTGGATTATGGTTAGGACAATAAAATATGAACCCTTTTGATTTCTCTGGATAACCAATAAAGTACCCACTAACTGTTCGAGAATCTAACTTTCTTTCATGTGGATTATAAACTCTTGCTTCTGCTGGACAACCCCAAACATGCAAGTGTCTTAAGCTAGGTTTCCTATTTGTCCATAACTCAAAAGGAGTCTTTGGAACTGCTTTAGTAGGAACCCTATTAAGTAAGTACATTGATGTTTTTAAAGCATACATCCACAATGATTTGGGTAATGATGAATTACTCATCATACTTCTAACCATATCCATTAATGTACGGTTACGCCTTTCTGCCACACCATTTTGTTGAGGTGTGTATGACATAGTATATTGTGCACATATGCCATGTTTTTCAAGAAGTTTTGCAAATGGACCTAGATGTTGTCCTGTTTCATCATACCTCCCATAGTATTCACCTCCTCTATCCGACCTTACAATTTTCACTTTCTTGTCTAATAGCCTTTCAACCTCATTAATGTAGATTTCAAAAGCATCTACTGCTTGAGATTTTTCTTTAAGCAAATAAACATATCCATAACGTGAAAAATCATCGATAAAAGTGATAAAATACTTTTCTCCACCAAAAGATGAAGTATCAAAAGGTCCGCATACATCAGTGTGTATTATTTCAAGAAGCTGAGTGCTTCTTGTGGCTCCTTTCTTGTTATGTTTGGTTTGTTTTCCCTTAATACAATCCACACATAAGCCAAGATCAGTAAAATCTAATTTTGGTAAACTTTCATTCTTTACTAATCTTTCTAATCTTTCTTTGGATATATGACCCAAATGCTTATGCCACAAGAAAGCAGAACTTTCACTAAGCATATTTCGCTTAATTCCAATATTTTGATGCACAGTAAGTAAGGATTCAACAAATTTATTATCAAGTTTTAGTTTATATAAACCATCATTAAGAATTCCAGAACCAATAAATCTTGAATTCTTATACAAATTAAAACTAGCGTTTCCAAAATTAAAATCAAAACCACAAACATCAAGTTTTGAAAGAGAAATAAGATTCCTTGAAATTGAAGGTACATAAAGAGTCTGTAATAGGTCTAAATGATAACCAGTATCTAAGACCAAACGATAAGTCCCTATGCTTTCAATCGGAGCCTTCATACGATTTCCCATATATAGGAAATTCTCAATTCGGTTTATGGTTTGGATCGTAAGGAATCCCTGCATTATATTGGATACATGAGTAGTAGCACTAGAATCAAGCCACCAAGTATTTTGAGGAACATCAATCAAGTTTGATTCGAAACAAACATAAGTTTTTAATATACCTTTCTTTTCGAACCAAGCCTTGCGTTTAGGACAATCCTTTTGATAATGTCCTTCTTTCTTACAGAAATGACACTTATCATTATTGTGTTCCTTCTTATCAACCTGAGGAGCTTTAATAGATCTTTTCTTTTTCTTGAAACTTTTGGCTTTTGCTTTTAGTGCTTTACCAGCTCCTTGAATAGTGAAGTTGATGGAATGACTTCCCAAATTCTTAAGTCTATTTTTCTCTTGAATGAGTTTGCTTATCAATTCATTAACATTCCACTTTTCCTTAATAGTGTTATAGTTAATTTGAAAAGCACCATATTCAGGAGGCAATGAGTTCAGAATAAACTGAACCAAGAAGGAGTCATCCACAACCATTCCTAAAGTTTTTAATCTTGCTGCAATATTAGTCATCTCAATGGTATGCTCTTGCATACTACACGATCCATCAAACTTTATAGTCGTGAGTTGTGCCATTAATGTACCAGCAAGTGACTTATCAGCATAACGAAAACGTTCTTCTACAAACTTTAAATATTCCTTTGCATTTTCTATTTGTGGAATGGTAGTCTTAATGTTATTTGCGATAGTCATTCGCATAAACATAAGGCTTAATCTGTTAGACCGTTCTCATGTTTTATATTTGAACTTCTCTTCCTCACTGCTTGAATCAGTAATTGCAGTGGGTTTTTCCTTTATTTGCATGAAGTTACTTTAGTTTTAATTAATTAATTTATTTTTTAATTTTAAGGCCAACTAATATTAATAATAATTATTATCTAACATTTTATACACAATATACATTATATATAATTTAATGAGCCTAAAACATTTTATTTCAGTCCTAAAGAGGCCATGAAATAATTCATTTCAGGCCTCTTTGGGCCTGAATGTAAAATATAAAAAAATATAAATAAAATAAAAATAAGAAAGGATATATAAAATATAGAAAAAGAAATAGAGTTCCTATAATGTATATATTAGAAATTTATAAAATAAAAATAAAAATAAAAGTTCGATTAGAACTATCTAAAAAAATCATGTCCTTTAAAATTAAAAATCGATTTTGGATATCAAAGGATCTTAAATCCTTGAATATCATGCCTTTTGATATTCAAAATCAATTTTTTTTTCAAAATATTGATAAATAAATATATAAAATAGAGATAAAATATGAAAAAATATCATATATATAATATAATATAATATAATTCATTTATAATATATTTATTTATAATATATTCATTTATAATATATTCGTTTATATTTTTATCTTCTATATCTTTTTATATATTTCCTTTATCTTTTATCTCTATTTTATATATTTATTTATAATTATTTTGAAAAGAAATTGAATTTGAAGAGATATATATGGTACAGTCAAAAAGAGATATATATAGGGTGAGAGAAAATGAGATTATATACATCCGAACCATAATTTATTGTTTTAAAATAAATTTATGAAAAGGTGATTCTAATGTCTAAATAAAATTATGAAAAGGTGATTCTAATGTCTCGAAAAGTAAATTACGAAAAGGGTTATTAGTGGGAAGGGTATAAGAGGAATAAGCTGATTTTATATGGGGGCTCTTTGATAAAGAACAAATCATAGGACATTTTTTGATAATTCTAATTTTTTACTTTCGCCGTTTAATAAAATGCCGTAATATATTTCTCATGCGAGCAGATTAGATTTTGTAAATAGGGACACTAATGAATGACATTTGTCTAGCAATTCTGGATTAGCTAATTGGCAAACAAACCTTCATGGGAATACATTGGAAGATTAATGTATTATCCAAATTGTGGATCTTTTTTCTAATGGTAGATGTTCTTTTCCAAAGTACGCTGTCTTGGCTTCATTAATGGATAAGTTGCTTGATGACCCTTGAGAACCATGGTCAATTATCTTATGCGGTAGATGACTGATGTTGGCTACATCTATACCCATTGAAATTTCTCTTATTTATTAATTTTCATATGGACAACGTGATAAACCCTAGTAAGATGACTAATACGAATGTTTTCTCACGTTATTTTCTTGGTCTTCTGTTACATGAAGGATTTGATTGACGCAGCAATATGCTGTCATTTTTCCCCCACTTCTCTGAAGCCTTACATCTGAATTGGATATCGAATTTTAGTTAGGAAAGCAATTATCAACCCTGCTGAGAAATGTGGATGTCCAGAATGCTGAAACTCGTTGATTCTAGGGATGGTACTCCGGGAGCTTCTGATTAATTGACTACACTTATCAGTTGTCGTTTAGTTTTGCCGGTCAGCTAAGTTTGTTGATAAAAACTAATCCAATCTGCTGTACGTATTTTCCTGGTTCTAATTATATATAATGAAAAAGACGGTAGGCAGATGTCAATCTTGGCATGATCACATTACGTGAACAGGTGTTGGTGACTGCAGATCTCTTTGCCTGGTTGATGTCCAACGTACGATAGTCAATAAGACGGCTATTTTGCACGCCACTCAACAGATAGCATAAAGGTTGGCTTGGGCGGTGGTGTTAGCCTTACGTGAAGCATTTCATATCTGTGCAGTTGCATGGGCACGGGCCTGCTGAGATTCTGACGTCGGTGGAGACCGAATCATATGGGGATTTCTGGAGCCATGCGCAAGCGAACATTATTGGAACGGTAGAATCCAATCTAACTACCGTTTTCGATAATTCACTTTTTCTTGATACTCATTATCAACGGCAGCCACAAAATTAATATTAATATTATTATTGGTTTCCCTTCTCTGTCACTTAAAATGCACACAAGTAATGCTTAAAATACACGCAAATTACACATAGTACCAAGTACCAACGAAAAGTAATGCTTAAAAATTCAAAAAAAGAAATCGATGTCAGATTACACTTTTCTTCCTTGTGATTGGACGAATCGATAAAAAGTGTACGAAAAATTATATTATTTTTCTTATATTTTTCCGGCCAATAAATCTCTTTAATAATTATATTTTTAAGGTATCCGATTTTTTTTTATAGTTTTAATTTTAAAATAATAGGTTATAATTCGAATATAGGTATTTTTCTTTTCTCCTTTCTCTCTCAGCATAGGTAACCTACTTCTCTTTGTCTAACTTATATATATAGTCATATATATAAGTTTATCTCCCAACTTTTACAGACTTTTATATTCGCAAACTTTTAGATTCTCAGGTATATCTTTTAGTTATGAATTTTAAACATGAACTATAGTAAGATAAAATAGGGATAAAAATGGTCTGATATGATTATCATATCATTGGGTCTGAAATTATTTCATTTCAGGCCCATGTTATGTCTAAAATTATTTCATTTCATGCTCATGTTGGGTCTGATATGAGATAATATCTGACCTATTTTCAGATATTTTCTAAAATTTTCAGGTATATCGATTGCGTTCACCAGAAGAGATGTTGTTTTGTTATTGGGTATTACAGACTGAGGTGTTTTGGTCCCTATTAATTCAACTAAAATATCAGATGACCTCTATCTCACTTACTTCTCAAATGAAAAATAACTTATCAGAACAAGAATTTAAGAGTTACTTAAATATTATGTCAATAGCATTCAATTAGAGGATGTTGTTGTTTTAGTTTACAAATTCTACATTTTGTGTATATATCAATTGTGATTAGTGTTGTCATCAGAAGAAAAATAATTGTGGTTAGTATTGTCACATCTATATAATTGTATGTTAAGAAAAATAATTGTGTGTTGTATATTGAAATTTAGTTGTTGCATTGTTTTGTGCTAACTGACATGATATGAAAACTTCATTGCTAGTTGTTAGAATTAAGTTTCAACACCATAAATATCTTCCCTTAGCTAAACCCTACCTAGTGATATCGAGTATTGAGAAATCTAAACATCCTAGATCCATCAGTGGGTTTCAGTGAAAACCCATTGATGGACCTAGACAAATTACAACAATTTCAAATATTTTGAGTTTATGGTGTTGCAAGGACTCAAATTGTCATGCCCCGAAACCAATGGAGCCGCTGATCTAATATAAAATCGGACAACATCTCCCCTGTTCGATGGATAATTTACACATACATACAAACACACGCAGTTAAATATTGACCTCAGGTCACAAAACAGATATATATAACATAAGGAAAAGAAACACCATAATACTTGAAGCATAAAACTCACCTGAGCTGCCCTCGGGGTAGGCACGCAACAACATTACATCACAAAGTTCAACAAAGGACTCAAAAAGATAATACTGTACGAATAGATCACGAATACAAGTCCACGATATATGAAAATGAATACAACGCATAAAGAATGCTATAAAACGAACAAAACCAGCGGAAGCACCCATCAACGGAGTCGTAGGGACCGGGACCGATAACTGGGCTCCTCCGGCGAGCTATCAACCTGAAAGCAAAACATGGTGATGGGTGGTGAGTCCAAATGGACTCCGCGGGTATATAGAAAGATATGCATAGCAGAAAAATAGCTAAACAAGCTATACAAATACAACAGGATACAGTCTCAACAATAGTATCAGAAATATGCATAACTGAAATAACAAAGGACTGTACATACTAGAAATCAGTCTATCATGATCATAATAGGGCTCGTACCATACGAGCAAGTGCAGGGTCATCACACTATACAAAAAGGTATATCTTGTATGTGCATGTCAAATAAGTGTAGCAAATAAATCCAGCTAACACAATCAAATGCACAAATGCATCATATGCACATGATGCAATGTCATGGTCACCCTCTAACACCAGTCAAGTCACCAAGACATGTGATAATGTGTCGGCCGAGTAGGTAGAGTTGTGACATTATCTGTACTCTACCATCACTGCTCCTGAGTGACCGAGTGGATAGGATGTTGGTGGAGATCTCACTTCGCCCCATGTATATATGGGGGAGATATCTCTCTCATCCTCTCTGGTCTATGGGAAGAGAAGGGATCCCTGTCTGCTACCACACTCCGAAACCACTACCCATGAGTGGACGAGCGGTCCAGTACATAGCAAATGCACACACCCAACGGTATCTACTAACCCATGAGTGGTCATGTGTGCATATTATGTGCCGGTAGACGATAGGCTCAACCACAAGGGATTCGCTGATCGCCGGCATGCAACAGTGCAGGTATGGTGCATGACACTCACACATGCAACCTCTACCAGGTCATCGACACATAACTCAACCTATCATGCACAGGTCGTAAACATGTATGATAACCCAATCATACAATATCCAGACACACGTGCAAGTTTGACTAGAATCAATCAATGCAACTATACAATGGTACGCTATTCTATATCTGCATACTCATGCCCATATCAATGCTATATAGAATTAGATAACAAAAACACGAGACTGTATAGAAAGGAACTCTAGATCAAAATCCAGGGTCGTCAAGCATAAGTATCAAGTTGGATAACAAAATGGTAACAGATAAAAGTAAATATTAGCCTACTACAATAATAACAAAATAGCCATGCATAAAAGATAAAGTAGATCTACAGAATATAAGCAAGAAGTACCCACATCCAAATAGAAGAAGTTCGTATCAACGGAGAAAAGAGCCACCCACCAAAAGTCCAAATCAAGCTCCTGTATCAAGAACATATTTAATCAGCTATTACACATATGTGATAGTTAACTAATTAATCCCTAAACCAAACAAGGGTTAACGCAATCATTTTCCTTTCCATTTTATTACCTCTAGCTAAATGGAAGACTCTTAGTTATCTTGCATAATTAAGATTGGGTTAAATCCTACATCTATTCACCATATCAGAATCATTTAATTAACCACGCAATTAAATGATTAGTTGTGTATCATTTCTTCGTTTCTAGACTAGCTCAGTTTCCAACGCAATCTAAACCCTTTCCAATTGGTTCAGATTTGACTACACAACATAATAGAACCTAGAATAAACAAATCCCACCAAATTCCTCACATAATCAACTTCTCCCAAGTTGCCACCAGCTACTAACCACAACTCAAATCCCACACATGGAGTCCACGATAAAGGACATAAGATCAGTATACTAGGATTAGCAATTCATCATACTAGGATCCAACTACAATCCCCAAATCAAAGCTACTATTCACAAGACAATTTCATTCAATCAACCTATCCATTCCATAGAAACATTCTACACTAGAATAAAGGAAGCAAATCTGAATACAGAGATCACCTTAAGAAGCTCACGGCAGGGATCTCCCTCAGCTCCACAACAGAACCCACAGGGAGTTGGGGAAGAGAATGAAGGAATGGAGCCGAATTCCACTTCTAATTTCCGGATTAAATATGCCATCCCACACGAATCAATTTGTATTCAAAATCCCAGTCCAATCAGAGGAAAACAGAAAAACCAATTCATAGCTACTGATCGAATGGAAACTTAAGCCTCCTCATCTCAGTTGTAGACAAGTAAGCTACCATCCTTACCTTGGCTGCGCTGGCGAGGACTTCCCTGCTCAAATCTGGCGAAATCAAAGCTCATCGCATCAAAGGATGTTGCTGATGATTTTCTTCCTTGACTTCCCCCTTCAATGTGCTAAGGCAGCATCAACACACATGGAAACTAATCAGATTCAACACAAGTTCCGTGATCTAGAAGAGAGATCAGAAGTGACTAATCCACACAATAGCTCTTATCTAATCTTTACCAGAACAGGAAAAATTGAAACCCTGGATCCAGTTGACGCGGTCGACCCAGGGATCCTCCATACCAGGCAGCATGAAGTATCCTCCGAAAAAGAGGTTGAGCACCGGATCGATCAAGAAGAGGTGGTGGTGATCACCGACATTGAGTGCGTCGTAGAGATGGCTTGATGTCTTGAGTCGAGCGGAGGAGATGGGGTTGCTTTCAAGTGTCGGGTGAGGCGGGTGGGGCGTCGGGCGATGGAAAGGCAAAGAGAGAGCTCCGTTGGGATGAATCAAGCAGAAGGTGATCCTTAAGCCCCTGCACATTTGCAATTTAGCCCCCCAACCTTTAGTTAAACCCAATGAACCCTTAATTTTTAGTTATTTTCCATAATTCCCCTCAAGCTCCCATATATTTTAACCTAACACCCCTATTTACCTCGGGTTGGGTCTCGGAAACCCTAATTCTTCTCTGGAAATTTTTCAGGGTCGAGTCAAACGTGTCAGATTTAACATGAATTGTGCTATCCATTATATATTTAGGGGATTTCCAAATGTTATCCAATAGTGCATTTAAGCTTGTTTAAAGTTGAAATCAATGTAAGCCGGATAAGATCGTAGCTGAGTATTTTATATAAAAAAATTTATGAAAAAATAAGAAATAATTAAAAGATTATTCTATAAATAATTAATAAATGATGATTATATATTTTAAAAATATATTTTAAAAATGAGAAAAATATTAGGCCATATTGAGCCTGAAATCCCAGTATATCAATCCCGCGTTAGACTTGATATTCTCTAATTTTAGGGCCAACACCTACATTGGACCTGAAATCAGAGAATATCAGGCCCCTGATATTGAAAATCGAAATATTTTTTTCAAAATAATTATAAATAAATATATGAAATATATAAAAAAGATATAAAGATATTGAAAATCTGAGGCTGACTGCTTGTCCTTCTTCTTATTCCTGAACAGTCTCTGCCGAGTCGACTCGATGATGTGGGTCCGCTCTAGCGCCCCTCGATAAGATGTGACGTCACATGAGGACAGCTAGAGCTGAATGTTTGGGGCCAACCCCTGGGTGAAATGCATCATGTCACGACCCCAGAGGCATATGCTTCCTTGAAAATCGGGCAGCATCTCCCCTGTACGGCGGACAAATATGGGACAATAATACATAATATCTCCACCAATATAGCTCAGCCACAAGCGGCTGGCATCACAACAATAAGTAAACACAACCACGCAGTTTATATTAGAATAAAAGATAATGGGTGACTCAGCCACCTTAATCACAAAAGATCTACAATTCAAAGAGAACACCAAAAGACTGATAACGACAAAACCCGAAATTATATTAGGTCTTGGGGTTTTGATTCCTAGCAACCCTTCGCTAGGTGCCTAGCATCCTAGTAAAAATAGCTCAATGGCAACCCAACCATTGCGACAGTAGTAGAGGCAGTGGCTCATCGCCAGGACCAAGTTATTGCTTCACAAAAAATGCACTATTTGTGCAAGAAACTGCCACATTAGGCCAATTTTATATGATAATAAAATTTAAAATTAAAACAAATAAGAAATAGCTCACCGTATTGAAGTCAACTTCCTTCAAAATTTCACATATTTTCTTTCTCAGTTCCTCTTTGCCTGGTTGTTGAGTCTCTTGTTTTGCTTTATCTTTGCCAACCTTTTTACCTTTGATCAAAAGAAAAATGTAATTTCATTGAATTCACATTTACAAACATTTTAGAATTACACTTGAAAGAAACAAGGATTAATTCCTCCATAAAAAAGAGAATTTCAGTTCCCCTCGCTCACTCGCTCAATTGAAAGAGGAAACGACGTCTCAAGGAGACGATATCAAGTGGGCAAAACATTAACAGTTCAAACATACATCCACACTCAAATGCAGCGTTCCAAGCTCAAATATCCACAGTTCAAATATAATGCAGTTGGCTCAAAATGTTGGGAAAAGAACTGCAGTAGGCGACTAGTACAGAATGATAGTTTTGCTTCACAAGATTTCCACCTAAAATGGTGCAAATTCTCAGGGAGAAGACGTCATGTAACCTAGCGTGCCAATGCAGCTGCTTCAGAAATAAAGCATAGTTAAAGATCCCGAGTAAATGATGCAGTGCAGAAACATTGTAGTTGGAAGGTTTCATACCAAAACATTGTAGTTGTAACCAAAACCTCCAAGGGTCTTTAAATGGGGGAACATAATTTTCCGTAGGAGGGAGGAGATGAAAAGATTCTACCGTCTTTTGAAGCAAAGGGCCCAGCTGCAGAAAAAAGCCAACCGTTCATAAAGTTATGGATTTAAAAGAATTTTAGTTATGAAACTGGCATCATATGATCCTGAAATAATCAGGGAGATAATAAAATGAATGTGATAGTGAAAATCAAGAATATGTGAGTTTGACCGTGGAGTAACAATAGTGAAGTCCTAATCAAACAGAACGAGCTTGACGTTGGAGTAACAATAATGAATCCAAAACAAGTAGAACTGGCATGCTGTGAAAAAAAAAACAAAGAAGCCGACATAAACAAGACTAGAACTTCATGCTGTGCAAAAGAGAGCCACAAAAGCATACTTTGGCATCCAAAATGAGAACAAGACTAGAACTTCAAATCTTTATAGGCACTTCTCTACTGGACCTAAACAATTTAAGAGGCTCTTCTTTGGGTGATGCGGGGATTAGGTGATGCATATTACTGGCACTTCTTTGTATATACGCAAACAAAAAAATGGTTCTCAAGCATTTGAAACTAGAAAATTTTGCTAATTACAGTTATGAGTCCAACTACATGCATATATGGATTGTTTCTAACTACATGAGTCCAACAACATGCATATATGGAGAATTTCTAACGACATGAGTCCAACTACATGCATATATGAGTCCAACTACATGCATATATGGAGAATTTCTAATTACGTGACTTACACATGCATATATCTTCTCATGGGCATTGTGAAAGTGTTGAAACGAAGACAACCTACAACAAAGTAGACAAAGGAATAGATTAGAAATCATGCTTTAAAAAAAAAAAAGAATCATTCTGAACATATAGACAAAGAAGCCAACTTACATTTTGACTATTTTGATCATCCATTATATTTTTAGAATTCAAATTTGATAACTCTTCTTCCCTTCTTTCAACTGTAGAACACTGTAAAAGAAAAAGAAGAAACCCAAAATCATATTTTATAAACCATAGCCAAACACCAAACCAAAGTATTAGTTGAGATATAAAACCAAACCTTTTTCCGAGACTTTGCCTGCGCCTTTTTTACAAATTGCTCAATTATGGATTGTTTTCTTTTCTTTGGTGGACATCCCCGAGACCTCACTTTCAATGGAGAGTGAAACTTTTGGCTCTCAATCCGTGAAGCATCATTAACCGTGTTGCTAGCTTGAACACCATCCAAAGACTCATCAACATCAATTTGAATGAGTTTTTCTTTTGCATCTTTCAAGATCTAAGTTAAAAATTGTAATCTCTCATCATTTTTTGTACTTCATGTATCAAAGGATGAAGACTATTATATCTTCTTCTTTCTTCTTCTTGAAAATAACAATCATCTAAATATTGGTGATTCCTTGATAACCACGTTTAATGTCTTTGCACCATCGGTCCAATATATACTTTTCAGAAATAGTAGTCACATTTCTTTTGATAAGAACCGAAATCAAATGTCTACACAAAATGCCTTGAAATTCAAAAAGCCGACATAAACACTTCAAATAGAAGTCCAACTCACTATATTGTACCCAATAAGAAACATTTTTTGAAGTTGCTCCATCATTCTCATATACAGTTTCAATGACTTCAAAAAATAATATATTCCCTTCTTCCCTCACAAATGAAGTATTGCAAAACATCAAACCTCTCATTTCATCCTGAAACAACTTAAAAATCTTGTTTGTGTAGACCTTTTGAAACAGCCTTTCAAGTGGGCTTGGACTAATTACTGGAATCATGGAATTGAAAGAAGCAAAATCAGCATTTTGTTCCTTTTCAATTTTGCTTTTCAAAGCATTGTCATATTGTTCAACAAACTATTTCAAATTAGTTTTGGAATACACATAATCATCAAAAAAAGCATTCATACTCTCACTTCTTTGACTTATCGAAATCCTGCCCAAAATTTATCTTTGACATATACAAGTATCCACTTATGACGACTTTCATACAAAGAATTCAGCCAATCATTTTTCTCCAAATTAAAATCTTGAACCAATTTTTGCCAATTGCTATCACAACATTCATTTGTCAAAGAATTATAAACAATTTTCTTTAGCTCTTTCTTTATCATCTTGTAGTTGGCGTGGTTACAAACTTTGCTGGAATTTTTTTCATTATATGCCAAAGACATAATCGATGATGAGTGTTTGGAAATACCTCAACAATTGCATTTTCCATGGCTTTGCACTAGTTCGTGATAATACCTCTTGGAACGCGCCCTCTCATGCAAGTCAACCAAGAATTGAATAACCAAATGAATGTTTTTGTATCTTCCTTAGAAATCAAATCACAACTAAGCAAAACAGACTGACCATGATGATTAACTCCAACAAACGGAGCAAACGACATATCATAACTATTCGTAATTAAGATATGTAGTATCAAATGTAACCACTTCAGAAAAATAATCATAAGCAGCCTTACTTCTTTCATCAGCCCAAAAGATATTTCGTATGTGAGAATCATCATCCACATCAATCATGTAAAAAAAATTAGAATTTCTACTTTGCATACGACTAAAGTAATCATTCAAGGCCTTTGCATCATCGTGACCAAGTCTTAATCTACGGGCTTCACCAATATATTTCTACACGTTCTCTCATCAAAAGGCAAATTTTCATAGCCACCGGCCTCAACAACAAGTGAATGAAAACTCTTACTTAAAGTGATTCCTGCTGATCATTTAAATCTAATTTCCTCTTTGTTTGGGCATCTAAAATTTTATTGCATTTAAAATGCCTTGACTTCTTTGGACTTAAAGCATGATTATGTTCAAGAATAACACCATTAACAGAGTATAATCCATCATTCTGAACAATAATATTAATCCTAGCTTTGCAATTTGTTTTGCTTGAAGGTCTAGGATAAAACAGATTTTTCCCCTTAGGAACATTCTTACCATTTCTTGAGCAGCCGAATGAGAAATACTTTTGCTTCCCATCATCTCCCTTTTTTGATCCCAATTTAGAAATGCCAAAACCAACTGATTGTGCATAAGAATTGTAAAAATCCCAACTTCTTCTTCAGATGAAAACTTCATCCCAAATTGTGGAATATTAGCTTCATTTGAGCTTGACGACTCTCCCAACACTTGTGAATCATTAAAAACCAACTGATTTTCCATTTCAATAAGTGGCAAACATGAAGTGTTTGTTTCATCATCCATCATAGCAATTTCAAACACCTACAGCCAAAATGCAATTGAAAAAAAACTAAGAAAATCATATAAAGATGATTCTTATCACAAGCAAACAAATTCCGTAAAAAAGATGATTTTTTTATAGGCTTCTGATCACAAGCAATGTGGTGTGCCAAAACTCTAATGTGGTCTGCCAAAACAGAAATGAAAATAAACAAAGAATTAACAATGAGAGAAAATTGGCACATGGACAGCAGAATTGTGTTATGCAAATACATACAAGAACAGAATGTTGGCACGTTATATCAGTTAACTAAGAGAAGTATTGTTCATAGAGGAAAGTAAATCAGTGAAATTTGACAAAAGGGCAGTGAACATCATTTCTCAGATAAATTACTGCATATGATCGAATATGAACTTTGATTACTAAGATGAAAAAATTGAAAATCCCTAAACCCTATTCCACAAAAACCTTACAGAGAGGAGGTTATGTATGATAGGAGGGAGATGCTCGGGTCGCGAGGAGTCGTTTTCCAGGCAGCTTGGCGACGCAGAGGAGCTTGGCGAGGGTGGCTTCTTGGCGACGTAGAGGAACTTGCGAGGGGGGCTCAGCTTGGCAACTTTAGAGTAAACGCCAAGGAGCTCGCGATGGGGACTTTTGAGAGTGAATGGCGAGGGTGGCTGTTTGGCGACGCAGAGGAGCTCCCGAGGGGGGTTCCGATCGATGGAGGGTGGCTGCTTGGCGACGCAGAGTCGCTCGCGAGGGGGGCTCCGATCGGCGGAGAGCTTGGCGACGCAGAGTCGCAGGCGAGGGGGGGCTCCGATTCGGCAAAGGGTTTCGGCGTTTAGGGCTTTTCTCCACGCAGGGGCGCGTTTAGGGATTCCCTTGCGAGTGGGCAGGTTTTGGCCACGTAAATGTTTTGCTGACGTGGACAGTGGTGACGTGGCTGCCAGCTCAATAACTCTCTCATTCACTCTCTCAAATTCACTCTCCATATCATTTCTCTTTTCAGAAATCAGCAATATAAATTCAGCAACATAGTGTTGTGTTGCTAATTTCCAAAAAATAGCAATACATTGTTGTTGATTTATGAAAATCAACAACATAATATTGATTTCGAAAATCAATAACACTATGTTATTGACTTTCAGAAATCAATAATATTGTGTTGCTGATCCACTATATTAAGAGCAACGTTTTTTTTTTCAATTCAAATCAAGTATGATAAATTTTTTTCAACACGAAGACTAGCAACAACGTTGTTACTAACTTAAATTTTAAGAGATCATAACTTTAAATTTAGATTAAATCATGAGATGCATAATATATCAAATCGAAGATTTCTGAGAGATATTCGATTTGGTATATTGTATATCCTGTGATTTAATTCAAATCAAAAGTTATGAGCTCTTAAATTTTAATTCAGTAATATAATATTATTGGTTTCTTAAAATAAAGAATACTGTGTTGTTGATTTTTAAAAATCAACAACTTAACATTGATTTTCGAAAATCAGCTATTGATTTTCGAAAATTAGCAATACAACATAAAATCAACAACACGGTATTACGTTGCTGATTTTTAAAAATGAGTATTGTATGGTTGTTTTTTTAAAAATTCTTAACAAAAAATTTCATAAAAATGATTCCGAATTGTTTAAAATAACCTATAAAAAAGGAAAAATTAAAAAAAATATACAAATAAAGTAAAAAGACAAGAAAGATATACTTTAATTTAGACATTTTTAAAACTACATACGTTCTTAAAAAAAGTTTTTAATCATCTACGTTCGTTTTTTTTTTTTGAAAAATTTATAAATTAATAAGAATAAAATAAGATAATAACTCAATGTTTTATTTGAATTTGTCTTCTATTTATGTATTATATTTTAATTTTCCATTTAAATTTACATTCTTTTTCAATTATGGTACATACATTGAAAGTAAATATTTTAATAAAAAATTTAATCGTCAATTAATGATACGATCGATGTTTAATCATCGATCGGACATCTTTGATGACTTTGGACCGCTATCCTAAACTAAACAATATCTTTGAGGGATCGCTGTAGTTGTAATCTCATAATATTTATTATCAATTTCGACGGATTTATTGTTATCGGTAAATTGTCATTAAATCCCTAATAGCCCTTTGAACTTTGCAATCACTCCCCACACAAGTTTTTTTTTTTTTTTACTCCCTGATAGATTTGAGTATAAAAGGGGGAACTTTGAGTATACATCAGTGAAAACTGAGTATAAAAGGGTGAAAATTGAGTATAAAAGAGTGAAAATTGAGTACAGGGTTATTGATGTGGTAGATGCAAACTGCCATATTCAGTTTTCTAACTTTTATACTCAATTTTTTCAAATAATACTCACCAAACATCACATCAGGACTGTATGTAAAGAAATATTTGTATAGGATTATATGCAAAGTTGATTGTAAGTGGGAAGTTTAGAAAATTTATCCTATTGTTATCAGTTATGCCGACAAATTCAAGATGAAGATTAAAAATTATCGGTAAAATCTAATAAATGATGGAACGTTTGACATATTATTGATTGAGGATTAAATTTTTCATTCAGACATTCAATCTGATAATGTAAATCATCTCTCATTCTTTAATATACATCCAAAAATCTCAGCCGGAAGCCGTCAAAATCAAAACCCTGCCTCGCCTCCCTGCCACCGACTGACACCCGTTAGTCTTTGTATCACTCGTCACTCCCAATTATTTCTTCACGAGAAATTGCATCCTTCTTAATAATCAATAATTATTTTGTATATAAATTAAATTATAAAAATATCATCATAACTCTAAATTAAATCACAGAGGACAAAAATCCCACTCAAATCCAGCTGGAACAGACTCTGTGAGCCTTGCACAAAAATATGGCATCCTGTTCTACCCTCACCGTAAAAATACACTATAGAAGCAAACTAAGATAAGGCTTGTAATATTCATATATAGGAGGGTATTTTAGGTATAGAAGCCTTTTTTATCGTTCCCCAATGCTGCGTCGTTCTACTCTGCCTGCGCCTCTGTCCTTCCCGCCTTTACCTTCCCTTCGTCTCTCGACCTCTGCCCTTTCTCCGAGGTCACGCGAGCTCGGATCCCGCCGGAGGCACAAGCGGCAGGAGGAGTCTGCTCTAAAGATTCCATCTTGGAGCCTCCGCCGTTGCCATTTCTCTGTCCTCACCGTCGACGAATGGTCAGCTATAGGCACAAGGTCGCGTCTCCTCGAATGGCTGCTTGATCGCCGGACATGGTAGAGAAGAGAAAGTTCTTCGGGCGCTTCTTCCATGTCTTGGCTTCGATTAAACTCTTTCCGCTCTTTGGTTTCCTCTTAATCCCAAGGAAAGCTCGCTGACTAGGAGCAGGGTAAAGACTCAACTCCCACCTCCTCTCTTTATTTTTTATTTTTATTTTTATTTATTTACTAAAAAAGGGATTTTACTTTTTTTTTTTCCCCTTCTGCCGTATATGCATCCCCTTTTATCCTCCACACTATTGCATTTATATTAGTGTTCATCTATGTTGTGTGCTTGTTTGTTTCTTTATGTTGTGTGTTTATGCAGCTACTGAATTGATGATAAGCGGCTGCTACTGCTGCTGCGCCATGGTGATAAATTTAGTTTTGTTTTCTTCTCGAGCCTTGACAATCGTCGCCTCTGAACTTATTACGTGACTTCTGGTTTTATCTATAAAGTGTTGCAGTGGGTGGGACCTCTGCATTTGTATGGAGAGACATCTTAAAGTAGTAGCTACAAGTTGATTTCCTGGGAAAATATTTGCCATGGTGGGGTTTTCATCAAACTATATTGTTTCTTCGAGGCAAATGCCCAACTTTTAGATTGGGAAATTAGTCATTCGCATAATTTGTTGCTTTTGTTGTAGTTCAGCCTATAACCTCGGTTTAATTCTGTCATTACCCTTTGAATTGACTGATGAAGTGTTCTTGAGTGTTTTTTGGTGGTCATATAAAAAGGCAAAGCGATCTTTAACCCATTCCCTACTTATTCCCTTCTCTCCCACTTAATTTTGCATAAGCCAAAGTGATTCTCTAACAATGTTTTCCTTTTATCAATTAGAAGAATCTGAGGTCCCAAAACAATCATATTTAACTCGGCCGATTTACTTGCATTTTTTGTGATCGTAGGTGTCGTTTTTCTTTCTTTCTTTCTCTTGTTCTTGGCAATATGCTTTTGTTTCCTCCAGTTTTGTGCGCATGTTCTCTTTAAAGTAGGCGAATAATTCTACCTCCATAGTAGAACACTTTGTTGTCTTGCCGGCCATCTTGACTCTTATATTAGTGGAATTTCTTTCCAATCTACAACAGGTGTAGCAATGGAATCTTATAGACTGGAGCCACCGTCTAAGTTGGGAACTTTAGCTTGGAGTTTCAACAAGATCCTCCATCTCGGTCACCATGTCGCAAGCTCTGCTGCTAGTGCTTGCTCTATTCCTGACGAGGATGCCTATTCGATCCATAAATCCAAGCTGTCTCAAAATTTCTGTGACAGTTCCACCATCCTCTTAGAAGATCTTAATGGTTTCTACAAAGATAAACACAGAAGCAGCAAGAAAGTTTCTTTGTGAAGGAGAAAGAAACCATGGAGTCTTTCCTTGCTAACCTTTTTGCGCGCATTTCCGCGATTAAAGCTTCCTACGTTCAGCTCCAATTGGCACAATCCCCGTATGATCCTGACATGATACAGTCTTCTGATCTTGCTATTGTTACCGAGCTCAAACAAGTCTCGGAGCTCAAGCAGACCTACTTCAAGAACCAACTGGTCATCCCTCATCCTGATTGTGACCCTAACAGAGCCTTTGCTGCTCAGATTGAAGAGCAGAGAAATCTACTCAAAACCTATCGGATCACAATCGACAAGCTCAAGGCTGGCCTCAAGATCAAGGATTCTGAGAGCCTCACACTGCAGGGTGAACTCCTTGAGGCAGAGAAAAAGAATAGAGTTTTGGACTCGAAGCTCCACCCTGGCCGGTCCTTCTCAGCCTTGGATGATCTGCATCCCTCTGGCTTAAACTCCACCCATTTCCTCACTCTTCTTCGATGCACCTTCAAATCCATTCAGTCTTTTGTCAAATTAATGGAGAAGGAAATGGAGTCAGCTGGTTGGGACCTCAATGCCGCTGCAACTGCTATCCAACCCGAGGTGCTTCAGTGGAAGAAGCCTGAGCATCGAACTTCCGTGTTCGAGTCCTATGTGTGTGGCAAGATGTTCTCCAACTTCCACCACAAAAGTTTCAATGTTGATGCCTTGGAAAGTAGGCTAATCTGGAATTCCCCCGAATTCTTCCAAGAATTCACTCAACTCAGACGTGTTGAACAAATACAGAAGCTCAGTCAACAGTCAGCAATCTCGAGCTTCATTAGGGCTAAGTATCTGGAACTCGTGCATCAGAAGATGGAAGCTTCGTTCTTTGGAAGCCTCAACCACAGGGCTGTGCTGAGCTCCTGCCAGGACTTCCCTAACTCAACATTCTTCAAACAGTTTGTAGAGATGGCTAGGGGAGTGTGGCTTCTCCACTGCCTGTTCTTCTCATTCAAGCAAGACTCAGACCAGTCTATCTTCCAAGCCCGGCGGGGTAGCCGGTTCTCCGAGGTGTACATGGAGAGCGTAGCCATCATCGACAACGCCAGTAACAAACCCAGCACAGTTGGGTTCACCGTAGTTCCTGGGTTCAAGGTGTGCTCAACTCTGATTCAGTGCAAGGTCTTCCTCTCGCCTGCAGATCAATGTTCATGATGTCCAGGTGAAAGACGGGGAAAGTTCTCTCTCAATAACCATGTAAAAGTATACAGCAGCATGCAAGATCTTAGTTGATCGAGCTTAATTATGATGATGACGATGACAATAGTTAGATGTGAATCATGATGCATGGAGGATCTAGTGATTTTGTTTTGCAATGGGAATCTAGTTAGTCAAATATGAAATTGTTACAAGGAACAACACTCGGACATACGCCCTCACCCAAAAGCGCCCATGCCACCCTCCCTCCCAACGCTGCACCTTCTTCCCTGTCATTGAACAAGACCAAATACACCGTCCTTTGATCATTAATTAATAACAAATAATGCCCGTAGTCCGTAGATGTGGTCGAAGAGGGTGTCCTGGGAATTGGGATGCCCCATATCCTGCAACAATATAACATGGCTCTGTCTCCTGCCAGTCTCAAAATGCCACTGCCTTTCCTCCTTCCCATGCTTTTGCACCAGGAGCTGTGTACTACCGTTGCATCAAGGTCATCTCGCACCATTAATTAGTCCTGACCAATCTGTAGACACTATTCTGGTAAACTTTCTGGGAAAAATTTTGAGAGGTAGGATTTCTAGATCTTGTGAACGTTTCTGATTTTTCCTTGCAGTGAGAAATTTTTATAGAATCAGATCGGTTACATGATTTCAGTTGCATGATTCATCACATTTAACGCGAATTGGGGTTTAGAAGAGAAAACAAGGAAAAAGAGTATTATACCTTGATCGAACTCTGTTGAGGTCTAGCAGTTAGAGATAATTATGGCCGCCATTTTGGGTCAAGCTAATTAAAACATTTTCACTTCGATGGGCACGATCTTGGATCTGCACTATAATAATCTGATGGAATGAATGAGAAAGATTTAGGTGACTCATCCTGTCGCGAAGTGAGATGGACTCTCAAGAGCACGCGATCTCCCAAAGATCACAAGCTGCAAAGGCTGTCTCCGATCTGTAAGAAAATGATCGTTAGCGAACCCGTCGGGAAAAGTCTCCGGTAAGACACTCTGACGGTGAAGTCAGTCCCTGGTGGTGAAAGAGCGAAAGCAATGGAACAATAGTAAAAACACTATTGAGCGTACCTTGGGGACGAGGAGCGGAGAAACTTATATAACTGAGGGAGCTGACAGCTTCTGCCCGATTTGCCACTTTTTGTCGTATACGAGGACAGGTAAGGCACAACCAGGGTGGCAGATATTGTGTCGTATACCGGAATAAAGAAAGGGGTATTGTCAACTTATGGTCGAGTGTCGTCAGGCGCCGCTCGGCCTGACATGGGCATAGGCGATAGTGTTATGGTGTGCCAGGAATGGCAGGAAGATCATAGCGTCAGTGAGATACTTGCGATTCGGACCTGAATGATATCAGGTTTGTCCCAACCCCATACTTCTTCTGCTAATCTCGTGTCAGGAGTGGGTGTTCCTGTGAGTCGTGACAAAACTTCTAATAGTAGTGTCGACTGACGGTTGGGAATGTACTCGGGTCCTACGATCACTATTACTAAACATAGCGGTGCTTCCCGAGTCGGGGTGTGCCCGAACTAGATTAGCTCGACTGGGTCTGAAGTGAGTCGGCTGTAGGCTCGGTACTATTGCAGCTCGGGGCGTTGCCGACTGGGATCCCCGCCACAGGAGAGCTCTAGGGCTCAGGTCGAGGTTCCTCTTACTTGGGACCTCATTTTTGTGGAGCTTCAGGATTCCGGCATCCGTTGGCTCAAGAACTATTCCCCAGCTAGGGCCGGCCCCAACCGCCTACTTGAGTCCTCCGTTTGATGAGCCTTCCGGAGCCCCTGATCCTTGATCCCTACTGACGGGGCGCTAGGCTGCCCGGCCCACCTACCTGCAGGATGGGCCAGGCCCATAAGCATGGGGCGGGATCATAAGCATCCCTCTCGAGTCTAGTCGAAGGAGGCTCTGAGTCCGACTGAATGAACTGCTATTCTTGCCTAAGCCTGGCGCACTCGAGTGGTCTGCTCTCGTAGCCGGTTTCCGCAGTCGACCCCGAGTCAGCAGTCAACCCAACCGGCGAACATCCCATTGAATGTCTCTTCCATCTCCCATCTAGGCCCCTGCCGAATCACCCCGTATCTTCCTCCTTAATTGTTGCTTTTAATTGCCTGAGTCACGTGTCCGCGGGCCATTCGCTTCCCGAGCAACGATGAGTCTGCCGCCCGCCTTCGCAAATACCCGATTCACATGTGTGCCCTGTCGCCTCGGTGCCTGCCTCGGGCTTGATCAATGGGCCACATCCATTCCCGCCTTTTCTCTGGCTCGTCATCGGACGACAGGTGTCGTTCTCCAGACCCTATAAATAGGGTCTTTACCCCTCAGTTTTTACTATCACTTTTTACCTTCGACACCGTCCCGTTGCTGCCTCGCACTCTGCTAGGGTTCCGGCGAGTCCACCCTTCCGACCTTCTTCTCCGACGATCTCTCACCCTTCGGTTAGTCTCTTTGCCGTCTTATTCTTCCATGGAATCTTCTTCTTCACCCCCCGAGCCATGGTACTCTACCATGGTTACCGACCTCCATTTCCATGACCTCAGCCAATTTCAGTCAGACTATCAAATTCCTTACGACCACCGACTTCGTCTGCCTGACCCGACCGACCGACCCGATACCGCGCCTTCTGGCTTCATCTATTAGGATGTATATTAAAAGTCTTGCCTTTTGGTTAGGATACATCTACATTTTAAAGAGAATCAGAAAATCACACAGTGCATGTTTATATTAATATGTGCACTAAACGTCTGATGCTTGACATTGTAAATAACATGGTGCGTGGTGTCGCACAGAAGATCATGTTATCAGGTTCCTTACCGAAGCATAAGAAAGAGGCTCACAACCGAGATGGAGTTGGATAAATCATCGAGATGGTTGTAGTGTAATTAGGTGTGGTTTATCTTAACCATAGGATTACACTAGTATACTTTGTGTATATTGAGTAGGACCAAAAGAGAGGTCATCCAATTTTAGTACTGACTTAGTAAATTGGATTAGACCTCGGATAATATTATGGAGTACGATCTCTTAATCCCGAAATAATGACGGGCATATATTATTAAGCATTATCTCTTTGATTTACCAATGGGAGAGATCTATTCTATTAGATCGATAGGCCCGGTAAGTTGGGAAATAATATTAATAATATGATGTGTCGTTGATTATTGACGAAATTCATGTCCTGGTGAGTCAGGGTGATGATGCCCCCTTGGTGAGCTCAAAAGGATCGTCATGTCAAATCTTGCAAGTGGACCATGGTCCGGCATGTCGAAAAGGTTGAGTGGTACTAATCAAGGATCAAAAAGATAATTAATTTAATTATCAGTAAATTAAATTAATTATCGGGCATACGATATCTTAAACACGGGGAGATGGACGACTCGTAATAGGTGGAGCCCATATGAAAATATGGGGTTGGTGAGGAAGTACAATGGGATCCTTTAGTGGAATGGATCTCCATTAATGGATCGGGTTTGGATCCATTAGCGGGCCAAGAACCAACTTCTCCTCATGGTCCCTATCTTAGCCCAATAAAGCCCCATAAGAGTCATGATATAAGGCCGGTTAATTAAGGAATTAATTTGGGATTAATTAATTTATTAATCTCAGATTAATTAAAGAATTAATCATGGAATAATTAAAGGAATTAATCTTGGATTAATTAAGGAATTATTCTATATAAAATTTTAGATGGAATAATTAAAGGAAGTAATCTTGGATTAATTAAAGCAATTATTCTATATAAAATTTTGGAACCAATCCATATTTAATTGGAAAATTTTTTCCAATTAAACATAACTAATCCCCTATATAAACCCCACTTCTCTCTCTCCCTCTAGCTAATCTAATCCCTCCTCTCCAACCTAAGGGCGCCGGCGACAAAGGGAAGAAGAGGACCACCTCCTCTTCTCTTTTCTTGGTTTCTTCCCTCCTTCAAGGTTGCTGTCGATCACAGAACAAGGGAGGATCCATCTCCATCCTTGGTGGCGCACGACAAGAAGAGAAGAAGGAGAAACGGGTGGTGCAAGTCGTGGAGGTCGGCGCCGGCGGTGGAGGAGAAGAGAAGTTTCACTTCTGTTCTTCTCCCAATCTCTTCTCCTACCTGATCTGCTGCGGACACCCACGGGACAAGGAGAAGTCATCTTCTCCTTTGTGGCGTGCAAAAGAGGAGAAGAGAGGGGAGTAGTGCGCCGGCAAGAGGAGTCTTCTCCTTTTGGTGATTGTCGTCGGAAAAGGAGAGGTTGAGGGAGAGCCAATCTTCCTTGTGGATCTTCATCCGTGAGAGAGGAAGTGGACAAGGCGATTAGCGTGGGTTGTGGTGAAGGAGAGGAACTCATCCTCTTGTCTTCATCATCATCTTCTTCAAGGGTCGCCGGTGGTGAAGCAAAACCCTAACCCTAGGGTTTTGTGACTTGGCGTAAAGAGAAGGAGAAAAGGAAGGATTGATTCAAGGCCTTGGTGACTCCGCGTCTTGGTAGCTCGTCGCCCACACGACATGCAGGAGGGGAGGGTCATAAGTTAGAAGACTGCGAAGTAAACAGCGAGGTATATTTCTCCCGGGCTCAGTTTTCGTTATGATATGTTTTATTGTGCCATGTTTTATCTAGCTCGTCATTTCATGTGTGTTAAATTATTATTTTGATTTGAAATCTTAGATAATAATAATTAACTGAACCCTGAAGATAAACACAAAAATCGGCGATCCAAATCGTCGTCTTTTCCGCGGTTAGTTAATCCGGGAAGTTACAAAGCCTTTTAGCTAAGTTGTGACTTGGACTAATTAACACGACGATGAATCGGTCGTTATAGGGACAAGTCTCTATTGGGATTAAATTTTTAATCCATGGACATAGAGAGGTCTCTCAGATACGACCACGTGGTTGTCTTGGAAACTGCCAAGCCATACCTACATCATAATCCTGTCCCGAGACCACCTATAAGCCGGCCTCCGTTTCCCCATTCATCCTTTTATTTCCTCCCTTTGCACCTACTTCCGAATACCCTTATCCCAATTAGCCCCGAGCGTCATCCGTCTGATGTGCGACTCGGTTATCATTTTCACCCTTTACCAGATACCTCTCCAACCTGAGACCTTTCATTATTTCTTCTACGCCAAAAAATAACAGTCGGGCGACTTTTTCTTCCAAGCCCGAGCCAAAACCTCCTTCTTAGTGAAACCTCCATCCTCTAACAAAGTTGGAAGGAACGCTATTTCTTTGTTAAGCCCACCCCGAGCTGGCCCACGCCTAGGTCGAAGATCTTCCTTCCTCTCCTCCTCTATCAAAGAATTACCGCATCTCCATTGACTACCAGTCGGCTCTCTCCAAGCTAGGCGGTAGGCATTTCCACAAAGTTCACCTGCTGAAGGAGGAGATCCTTTCCACCTTCGGCCTCAGCCTCGCGCCGACTCCGTGGCCCACCTCGTTCGGTAAGCACTTCCATATTTTCTTGGAGCATTTTCATCTCTAACTAAGATCGTGTTACTCTTGCAGCCTTAGAGGAAGGCTTCGGCCTCGACGACGCCAAGATGGAGGCTTGGGTCACTTCTCTACTGAAGGAAAGGGAGGATGCCCCGACGGGGGTCATTCCAACAGACCTCGCTCCGACCGTCCCAGAGTAAACCACTACAACCCCCAGTCCAGATACAGAACTGCCAGAGGCTAGCGAGCAACCTCCTGCTTCAAGGCGTCGACGGGCTCCATCCCCGACCGGAGACCCAGCCCGACCTTCTCCCAGTAAACGCCTGAAGAAGAAAAAGAAGAGGGTGACCACCGGCTCGGAAGCCCCCCAAGCAACTTCTGCTTTTACTGCCGCTCCCTCTGTCTCCTCCGGCACACTCGACCTTCCACTACCAGAGGCGTCAGGATCTCCACCGGCCGAGGGGCAACTCAACCGGCCGACTATGCATCTCCTTGTGCCCACCTGGTTCGACTGCCACCTGGGAGTACCACGGGGCGATCTGATCGACCGATGCCAGGAGATGCGCCTGTATGGGCCAGTAGCCGACTGCTACCTACAAGGACTCGAGAGGTCCTACTACCGGGGGTCCAGCAGCAAAATCGACTCTTTCTTCCTCGAGGCCACTCAGGTATACCCAAAATCAGCTCTTCTTTTCGCTTGTTACTTAGCTTTAGGATCTCATGGCCTTCTATTTTTTACAGTTCTGGGGATCATGCCATAGCCTCTCTATGGCACTCCTGACCCCCTCCACGACCTGGGCACGAGTTGAGCAGCGGGTAGAATTCCTGGAGACTCGACTCAAGCACACCCAACTGGTCTCCAGCGAATCCGCCCTGAATGACCTGCGGGCCAAGGTCGTTTCTCTACAGGACCGCTTGGCCCATTCCGAAGAACAGCTCGAGGTTGCCCGTGGAAAAGCCGAGACGACGGTCTCAGCCATCGCTCAGTTGAACGTCCGGATTTCCAATCTGGAGTACGTTGAGAATAAGGCTTGGGCCCTCCAGGTGAGGACTCAGGGCAAGATGACCAAAGCTCAAGCTGAGCTCCTTGTGTCATCCGGGGCCTCCGAGTCCCTCAAGTCCCAGCTCCGAGCCAAGGAGGAGGAGGCGACAACCCAGACTAGGAAGATGGAGGAGCAGATGACTGATAAGTACCATTTTGTTGACTATTTTAATTGCTAAAATCCATGTTTGACCCATGTTTTACTTGCTTAATTATGATTTTACCCTAGGTTTTAGAACTTCCTTTTATTTTGGACTTAATTGCAAATTTGCATATATTTGGATTATTTGGCCACTAAATTTTTGATCTATTTTTGTAGGCATGAAAGGTTCATGAACCTAGGGCATACTGGGTCAAACTTGAGTCGGATGTGACCCGGATCGAGTTATCAAGATTAGGATTAAATTTGGGTCGTCTGATTCAAAAGCGGCTAGATCTGAGCCATCTGGGACCATCTGAAGCAATCTGAGCTAGGGTTAGGGTTGATCAAGCACTCTGATCAAGATCTGAAGGTTTCATCCCAATCAAAGCTCAGTCAACCGTTGGATCAAGCTCGGAGGGCTCTAGATCGTCCATTCAAAGATTAGGGTGATCTGGACCATCCGTTGCAAATCTGGAGGATCCGAGTTACCACAAGGCAGATGCTGACCCCTGATCATCATCATTAAAGTTTGGCTCAAATCAGAGCAAGATCAGCCGTTGGATCTCCTCCGATCAATCTGGGTCGTCCATCTTTATGTACTTAAGGAAATTTTCCCAGCTCCTCAGCCTTCGTCGCGTCCTCGCCGCAGCTGGTTTTCCTTCGTTTCTTCTTCGTTTCTTCAATTTCTTCGTTTGAAGGCGTGACCACCCCAATTCGAGGCTCATCCTTGAGTGACAGCAAGGATTCGGATTGAGGCTTAGATTTCTTGTTTAATTTTCAGTTATTTTGCTGCAATTTCATTTCTGCCGTAACTCTATTTCTGGAATTTGTTCTAGCTGCTGTAATGTTTCATTTCCGAATTATTTTCTGTTTAATTAGGATTACATTCTTCAAGTTAAGTGACTAGATTGCTTGTTAATGACTGGTTATCGTTAATTTCAGTCCATTTATTGTTTTCCTGCTTGCGTTTCAGCTTGTTTCTGCCATTATCAGCTTAAATTTCTGCAATTAACTTTAGTTTCTGAATTTTGATTCAATTGAATTCAGGATTCTGATTTGTTTCTGCCGTAATTAGCTTCCCATTTCTGCATTGTTATTAGCTAAGTTGTTTGTTTAGTGATCACTTGCATTTAATTTCAGTTTTGATCTACAAACCAGTTTAATTCTGCACCTCAGCTTTCGTATCTGAATGGTGTATCAGTGAATTCAAGTTTGCTAAATTGTCCTGCTTTCATTTATTTTCTTTTAATTCCGTAAGTTCATTAGATAGGGTGTTTGTTAGTGAGTACTTGCATGAAATCTTAACTTGCATTCAGCTCAGTTTTGGCACATAGTCATCCTTAACTAGCGTATCAGTCTCTCTGGTTTCAGTTTAAATCTCTGCGCATCCCTTGTCTCTGAAACTCAGCTTCATATTCTGCAGTTCAAGTTGTTCCATCTGCATTTGATCCATTTCTAAATTCGCAGCAGTCTTTGCATAGCAGCCTTGTTTTCAGTTCCAGATCTTTGTATCAACTGATTTCTGAAATTCCAATTCTGCAGCTAAGTCTCCATGTCTGCAATTCAATTTTAATTCTGCAACTCAAGTTATTTCTGCAGTTTGTAGTTGTAGTTGTTTAAGTTTGTATCAAGTTAAGCTTTGGCACTTAGTTTGTATCAGTTTGTTGATGGATTGCCTTGCATTTGGTTAGTTATGAGTGGTTAATCCGAAAGAAATTCTTTGCATTTACTATCAGCTCTTGGAACATCAGTTTTACTACTTACAAGTTTGTATCCATCTTGGTATCAAGTTTTCCCTTTGCGGCACTTTTGTATCAAGTAAAGGCTTGGCATTAAGTTTGTAGCTGTTTGGTTATAGAATGATTTGCATTTGATTTGTTTGGATGTGTAATTCCTGAAGTAGCTCTTTAAATCAGTATCAATCAGAATCTGGATTGATTTGATAACAGTTTTTATTTCCAAATTGGACAAGGTTGCATTAGTTGGATAAATTGTTCATTGGTTGAGTTATTGATTGCCATGACTTGTTTAGCTTATTAGCTAAGTTCTTTTAATTCCATGCGATTTCATTTCCGATTGCAAACCAAAACCCAATTGTTATTTGAAACCCAAAATTCACAAACGACACATAAATACAAGCGCGAATCAAACAAACTCTCAACTAGTCCCTAGGAAAAATACGACCTGTGGCCCCTTTACTACGTTTTCATATTTTTTATTACAAAAAGGGTTTCCAGCATTTATAAATTCTAAATTTGAGACCCACATTCGTGACAGTCTATTTTGGGTCCGTCAAATTTTTGGCGCCGTTGCCGGGGAAGCAACTAGTTGATTTGTTTGATTTTTGCTTGTATGCTTTTGGACATATCATTGGGTTCTATTTTATTTTACTTTATCTTTCGTATATGGTTGCTGCCATTTTTCTTGTTTGATTTGTGACAGGGTTGCAAGAGCAAAATGTTTTCACTAGAGTTCTGTAAAGAGATAAAAGAGGCATTGGTGGAGTTGAAATGTTGGTGTAAGGTGTTGGAATACCAACAAAAACATAAAGCTCATTCATCTACTCACCAGCAGCCGATTCAGCCTACATTTCAGCCACCTCGTCACAATTTCAGCTTCTCAACCAATTTCAGCAGCCCTGTTCAGAGTTTCAGCCTTTCCAGCAATTTCAACCGCCACAGCAAGATTTCCAACAACCTTGCAACCAAAATTTTCAGCAAACAAATCAGTTTTTTCAGCCACAAGTTCAACCATCATTCCAAAATTTTCAGCCAAGTCAGAATTTTCAGATTGGGCAGCCACCACTTCAGCAATTTCAGCCCAACTTTCAGCCACCTTATCAACAAGATCAATCACCTTTTCAAGGAATTCAGCAAGGGTACCAAGATAATTTGAATTTCCAGGAACCATTTCAATTTCCACAGCAATTTCACCCTTGCAACCAAAATTTTCAGCCACAAGATCAGAATTTTCAGCCCACTCAAATTCAGTTTTCACCACCACAATTTCAACCTCAGATCCAAGAATTCCAGGGCTACAATTTTCAGCAATCACCACCAACTTGTGAACCAAATTTTCAGCAGTTTAATCAGCCTGTGCAACCATTTGATCAGCCCCCACAGTTTCCATCTCAGCATGCACAGCCTACTCTTGGTCTTCAGCAGCCTTATGTTACTTTTCAAGACCAACACGAGCTTGAGGCTCAACAACAAAGGTTTGGGGAAATTGTGCAACAAAGAATTCAAAACCTCAGAAGGCAAATGGAACAAGTGGCTAGTGATTTGAATCAGATAAAAGCCCAAAGATCAGAACAGTTATATTCTCAAGATACTCTTAATTCTGAGAGCCCCGGAGTTGATTTTATATCAGTTCAAGGTGACCCTAGTGCATGGTCAAGTCCTTCTTCAAGTGATCTTGCAAAGTTGGTGGAAGAAGAAGAAGAAATTATTAAAATCAGGGCACCTACAACATGCATCCCTCCGGAGATTCCTATTCAAAATTCATTTCCAAATTTTTCAGCTCCAGAAGAAGAAACTGAAGCTCCATAGGACCATTTTAGACTTTTATTTTGTGATGATAGTATTATTGATGGTCCTAATTTTTCTAATGTTGTTGTTGCAGATATTACTGAGGAAACATGCATAGAAGATGATTCCACAGGTGTAGGGGATTGCACTAGCCCCAGGGACCACCACAAGATTCAGAGGATGAACCAGAAAGTGTAGGAACTTGCTTGGTGGAAGCAAGCACCCAAGGATCACCTGCTTTAGTTGATTGTCCACCAGAGCTTGAGGCTGATGAGGAGCATGTACTTGATCAGGAGAAGGTCATGGATACATCTACTCTGGTAGAACCTCCAGGTATTCTTCAGCACGCTCAAGTAAGTATTTCTCCTCTTTGTTCAGAAAAATTCAGCGAGGTACCTAGTGCTGACTTTATTGGTTATGATGAATTTATTGATATACCTTGTGTAGAAATTGCTTGTGCAAATCCAATAGAGGTACCAAAAATTGATTTCCTTGGTGGTAATGCATTACTTAATACATCTCTTGATATGGATTGTGAAATAATTTTAGAGGCACCTATAATTGATGTTGTTTGTTATGATGAATATCTTGATACATCTTTTGTGGATATGGATAGTGAAAAATTTTTAGAAGTGCCTGAAATTGATGTTATTTATTGTGATGAATCTCTTGCTATATCTTATGCTGAGGTTGAATGTGAAAAACTTATGGAGGTATCTAAAATTGATTTTAATGGCTGTGATACATTGCTTGATACATTCTTGATAGAAAATAATTGTGAAAATACTATTGATGTGCCAAAAGTTGATTTCATGGGTTGCGATAAGTTTCTTGATATACCTTTGGAGGATATTACTTATGAAAAATTCATTGAGATACCAGAATCTGATTTTATTGGATATGATGCAGTTTTGGATTCATTTCATGCAGAGACTGATATTATTTTATTTCCTTCGTACCCTGCACGCTTGAGAGAGGTATTACATTGTTTTGCAGGGTCCAGAAGACTTCTGGAGTGGGTGCTTCATCTGAACAGGCTTAAACCTCCTGGAAGGTGTTCCAAAAAGAATAAAGAGGGAGTAGATTTTACTTTAATTCGAAAAACTCTACCTCTTAAATGGGTCTTGTATCTAAATAACCTTCGGCCACCTGAACAGATTGCAGTTAAGTCCAAGTGTGGGGGAGCGATACACCGTAAAGTTGAATAAATGAAAGAAGCTCTTTCGCACACCCAGACTCCTCCACTACCACGATGGAGGCTGTTTCTGGATCGACTCCATTCGCCAGAAATAAAAGGGAGTTTGATCTTTCTTGCCTTTTCCTTTATTGCATGTTTTCACTTTTAAAATGAGTTCTTGCTAATAAATACGTGAGTAGAGTAACATGAATAAAAGTCATTGTAAATACCATGTCTTTTGTTTTAGCACTTTTTCTTGCATAACTAGGAATAAATGTATCCCTTAGGTTATCTCCATAGCATTTTAGAGCCTTTTGAAAATAAATTAAATTTGGTTGTTAAAACTTAGGGTTTGAACTCATGGATGAAATCTTGGATGCTTGAGTACTACTTTGCTTTAAATTCTTAATTGAGGACTTGAGATGAGTTATTTTTGCCTAGTGAGGTTTAGCCTTATATTTGTGACACATACATGTTATTGTACTCTAGAACTTGCTTAGGTTCTTTCAAAATCATATTTCAATGATTGAATCACATCTATAGAGGCTAATAAATTTGTTTACCTTTCCATATCAATTCTTGATACAAATCATGTTCTTTCTATTTTTTCTTTCCTTATCTTCTACTTTTAACCATGCTTTTACAGGGACTTGATTGTTTGGGGGATGCTCTTTGATGTTATTTTACCCGAGACGGACAAAGGATTAAGTGTGGGGGAGTGGCTAGTGTTTTGGAAGCATTTGTGTATAAAAGATGCATTTCACATTCAAGGAGGGAAAATTCTTTGAGATGGAGGCCAAAAGGTGCCGGATTTAAGTGAGTTTGGTATCAAGAATAAACAAGAATGAGTGTTAAGGAAGAGGAACCATTGGAGCATTCAGATTTCGATTGTTAATTTGGAGATTCAAGCCATTCTTTGCCAAGTTAATTCGAAGAAAAAAAAAAGAAGCTGTGCCAAAAAGAAAAAAAAAAGAGTTTGCTATGGAGCATGTTTCGGCCATTATGATAGAGGATGAATTGCATGTGGAACCAATGCAAAAACTGAGCCAAAGTTGAATTCAGTGAAGAAAAAAGAAAAACTGAGCCAAAGTGGAAAAGGAATGTGTGCCAACTAGAGAAAGGTGTGTATCAAAAGGGAGTTGCAAGAGTTAGCAAAGGTTATATGTGAGCATCAAAAATTTTGTCTCTGATTGCTATTTGATGTCTCAAACTCTCTGATATGAATGTTGATCCGAATGAGTCCATTAGAAGATTGGAGAGCAAAAAAAAAGAAAAAAAAAAAAAAAACAGAAAGAAAAAAAAAGAAAAACAAAACAGTTTGGGAAACAGAAAAAAAAAGAAAACAAAGCAGAATTTTGAGTTTGGTTTCACTTGAGGGCTCTAGATCTGGGAGAAGTTTGGAAGCTACTGGTTTTGAGAAATCAGATATGAATAAAAAGAATCTGAAATTGAAATAAGGAAGCTAGCAGCTGAGAAAAAAAACAGAAAAAAAAACAGTTTGAGAAAAACAAAGGAACAAAGTTGGCACACAATGAGTTGTTGGCACCATGAAATCAGTGTAAATTCTCATCCGAATCAGAGTTTTGTTCCAATACATTCTGATTTAAGTAGAGAAAAGAAAGGAACAGAAAAAAAAATAGAAAAGAAAAGAGAAGAGACAAAATGGCACGCAAGAGGAAAAATTGGCACAAAGGAATTCATGAATTCTTTTCATCAAATTTTGAAAGAGCAATGTCAAAGCCCCATTTCATCCCACTTTGATTTCATTATATGGACTAAAAGGAGGGCAAAATGCATCAAAAATACCCTTGAGCATTCAAGTCTTCCATTCCATCAAATTTGCTATTTTCATGTCTTTTATTTCATTTCTACCATTTCATATGTCTTTCATTTTTGAATAAACTTTTATAGATGATTGATTATAATCATGAATAATGGTAGAGAGTAGATAACAAGCAAGCCTATGGTAGTACAAGAAGCATGTGTGTTTGAGTGAGCTCCATTTCCATCATGTATTTAGAACTTAGGAAGAGAGCCACCAAAAACTTCCCTTGAAAGGCTAGTGAGTGAAATTCATCTCAATGAATCATGAAGGTTGAAATTGCTAAGTTGTTGATTTAAGCACAAGATACTAATCCATAGAGTTTAGATTTTTGAGAATTAACAACCCTAGGTAATTTCTTTTCATTTGCTTCTAATTATGCTTTAGAAAACCAAAGGGATACATACTTACTTTTTTCGCGAGACGCTCAGGCTTAAGTGTGGGGGAGTTGATAAGTACCATTTTGTTGACTATTTTAATTGCTAAAATCCATGTTTGACCCATATTTTACTTGCTTAATTATGATTTTACCCTATGTTTTAGAACTTCCTCTTATTTTGGACTTAATTGCAAATTTGCACATATTTGGATTATTTGACCACTAAATTTTTGATCTATTTTTGTAGGCATGAAAGGTTCATGGACCTAGGGCATACTGGGTCAAACTTGAGTCGGATGTGACCCGGATCGAGTTATCAAGATTAGGATTAAATCTGAGCTGTCCGATTCAAAAGTGGCTAGATCTGAGCCATCCGGGACCATCTGAAGCAACCGAGCTAGGGTTAGGGTTGATCAAGCACTCTGATCAAGATCTGAAGGTTTCATCCCAATCAGAGCTCTTTCAACCGTTGGATCAAGCTCGGAGGGCTCTAGATCTTCCATTCAAAGATTAGGGTGATCTGGACCATCCGTTGCAAATCTGGAGGATCTGAGCTACCACAAGGCAGATCCTGACTCCTGATCATCATCATTAAAGTTTGGCTCAAATCAGAGCAAGATCAGCCGTTGGATCTCCTTCGATCAATCTGGGTCGTCCATCTTTATGTACTTAAGGAAATTTTCCCAGCTCCTCAGCCTTCGTCGCGTCCTCGCCGCAGCTGGTTTTCCTTCGTTTCTTCTTCGTTTCTTCAATTTCTTCGTTTGAAGGCGTGACCACCCCAATTCGAGGCTCATCCTTGAGTGACAGCAAGGATTCGGATTGAGGCTTAGATTTCTTGTTTAATTTTCAGTTATTTTGCTGCAATTTCATTTCTGCCGTAACTCTATTTCTGGAATTTGTTCTAGCTGCTGTAATGTTTCATTTCCGAATTATTTTCTGTTTAATTAGGATTACATTCTTCAAGTTAAGTGACTAGATTGCTTGTTAATGACTGGTTATCGTTAATTTCAGTCCATTTATTGTTTTCCTGCTTGCGTTTCAGCTTGTTTCTGCCATTATCAGCTTAAATTTCTGCAATTAACTTTAGTTTCTGAATTTTGATTCAATTGAATTCAAGATTCTGATTTGTTTCTGCCGTAATTAGCTTCCCATTTCTGCATTGTTATTAGCTAAGTTGTTTGTTTAGTGATCACTTGCATTTAATTTCAGTTTTGATCTACAAACCAGTTTAATTCTGCACCTCAGCTTTCGTATCTGAATGGTGTATCAGTGAATTCAAGTTTGCTAAATTGTCCTTCTTTCATTTATTTTCTTTTAATTCCGTAAGTTCATTAGATAGGGTGTTTGTTAGTGAGTACTTGCATGAAATCTTAACTTGCATTCAGCTCAGTTTTGGCACATAGTCATCCTTAACTAGCGTATCAGTCTCTCTGGTTTCAGTTTAAATCTCTGCGCATCCCTTGTCTCTGAAACTCAGCTTCATATTCTGCAGTTCAAGTTGTTCCATCTGCATTTGATCCATTTCTAAATTCGCAGCAGTCTTTGCATAACAGCCTTGTTTTCAGTTCCAGATCTTTGTATCAACTGATTTCTGAAATTCCAATTCTGCAGCTAAGTCTCCATGTCTGCAATTCAATTTTAATTCTGCAACTCAAGTTATTTCTGCAGTTTGTAGTTGTAGTTGTTTAAGTTTGTATCAAGTTAAGCTTTGGCACTTAGTTTGTATCAGTTTGTTGATGGATTGCCTTGCATTTGGTTAGTTATGAGTGGTTAATCCGAAAGAAATTCTTTGCATTTACTATCAGCTCTTGGAACATCAGTTTTACTACTTGCAAGTTTGTATCCATCTTGGTATCAAGTTTTCCCTTTGCGGCACTTTTGTATCAAGTAAAGGCTTGGCATTAAGTTTGTAGCTGTTTGGTTATAGAATGATTTGCATTTGATTTGTTTGGATGTGTAATTCCTGAAGCAGCTCTTTAAATCAGTATCAATCAGAATCTGGATTGATTTGATAACAGTTTTTATTTCCAAATTGGACAAGGTTGCATTAGTTGGATAAATTGTTCATTGGTTGAGTTATTGATTGCCATGACTTGTTTAGCTTATTAGCTAAGTTCTTTTAATTCCATGCGATTTCATTTCAGATTGCGAACCAAGTGAGCTGTACCAGGATTTAGGAACTTTAGTACTTAGCCTGGAGGTCTAGAGTTCGAATCCTGGGGAAGGCAAAAATCCACTGCCAGGGGTGGGAAGACCCGTAGGGTCTCGGGCCTAGAGGGTTGCCTACGGGGACCATAGAGGCCGAGATCGCTACAATATCGACTCGTAAAACTTTTTCGGAAAACTCATCGCTTACTCGTCTTTCTATCAAGGTTAGTACGCAGCGGAAATAGTAATAAAGAAAGACAAAAAATCACACAGAGACACGCGGATTTTACTTGGTTCCCAACCTCCTAGGGTCAGTACGTCCAAGGCCTATGCACTCAATTATGAGTTCAATAATGGTCTCCTTTCCAGACTTTCCGGAGGCGGAGAAACCCATCTTACAGTTCAAGTTACAAGCAAAGAATAAGTAAATTAAATGTGTAAATAAAAAAGCAAACCAAAACAAGAACTCAACCAACTCTAGAAGTCTGAAGTGCTGCACACTTCCTCTTGGAGCCTCCTTGGTCGCAAAGCTTCGACTGGAGCGCGTTTGCTTCACACAAGTTGCTTTAGCGGATGTGAGAATTGATATTTTGCATTGAGGGGTCGAACCCCTTTATATAGATGCTTCACGGGCACCTGTGAGGTCTTGGGCGCTTGCCATGTCGCGGTCAAAACTCATCTGAACCACCAAATCGCAGCTGGGATAAAACCTTCCTTCCTCGGCGCCTGGGAAGCTCTCAGGCGCCTGGGAAGGGTATGTTGGGCGCCTGATTTGAATCAGGCGCCCAGGAAGCTCTCTTCCCAAGCAGCTTTTACTTTATGTTTCGTTCTTCTATCTTGCCTCCAACTCCAGGTACCTGCAAGACAACAAAACACACACAAAACAAATATTCTTAGCCTTAATGATTAGTTCTGAGTTTGGATTTCACTCGAACCCCTAGGTTAAACCAACGCCTAATGTTCCCTTTCCTGGGGAATGCGCCCTCACCTACTCCATGCTTGGAGAAGTTGCGTTTTCCAACCGGAACTTTCGGTTGGACTTTCGCTTAGGCTCTGAGAACCCAAATCTTGAGACGTTCGACCTTGACCCGTCTCTACTTCTGTTGCGACTCCCGCTCGACTAAAGCTTTTGCCAACTGAGACCTCCGGCTAGACTTTTGCTGGGCCTCCGAGAGCTCGGATCTTGAGACGTCCGACCTCGACCCGTCTCTACTTCTGTCTGCTATCCTCACTCGGCAAAGACTCCGTTGCTCGATCCCTGACCAGGACTTAGTGTAGCGGCCCCGCCTCTCTGGTCCCCGTAGGCAACCCTCTAGGCCGGCGACCCTACAGTCTTCCCACTCCTGGCAGTGGGTTTTTGCCTTCCCCAGATTCAAACAGTAGACCTCCAGGACAAGTACTAAAGTTCCTTGAATCTGGTAGCCAAGTGAGTCGCGCTCACTTGGCTACCAGATTCAAGGAACCTTTGTACTTGTCCTGGAGGTCTAGGGTTCGAATCTGGGGAAGGCAAAAATCCACCGCCGGGTATGGGAAGACCATAGATCATGGCCTAGAGAGCTGCCTGATGGGGCTAGAGGGGCCATGTCGTTACAATAAAAATACGTCTTTTTATTGTAACGACCCGACCCCTCGACTCCTTGGGCGGCCAAATCAACATTTGGCGGCCCAACAACCTGGCCCCTCGGCCCAACAACCTGGCGGCCAAATCAACATTTGGCGGCCCAACTTTGACGACCCCTTATGTCATCGACCGTCAGCCATGCCGTTACTCACGAGGACTTCCCACCCCTGGCCAGTGGATTTTTGGCTATCAGGATTCATAAACTCTAGTACTTAGCCTGGAGGTCTAGAGTTCGACACGGCCGACGGTCGACGACATAAGGGGTCGTCAAAGTTGGGTCGTCAAATGTTGATTTGGTCGCCAGGTTGTTGGGCCGAGGGGCTAGGTTGTTGGGCCGCCAAATGTTGATTTGGCCGCCCAAGGAGCAGAGGGGCCGGGTCGTTACACTTAGTGCTCAGTCCCCTGGACCAAGACTTCGTGCCCAGCTTCACTCACCAGGACTTAGTCCAACCTAGCTTCACTTACTAGGACCCAACTTCATTCACCAGGATTTAGTTCACCTAGTTTCACTCACTAGGATTTAGTTCAATCTAGCTTCACTTACTAGGATTTAGTTCACCCAAATTACTCCTTTGCTAGTCATCATGATCCTGACTAGACTTCCTCCAATCTTTAAGTAAATATGATCTCACACCTCAAGTCCAGTGTGTTTTAAACCCTTGGTCAAACTGACCAACCCTGGGTTCTGTTCACTCTGCCAAACATTAGATCATGTTTGGCTAACCCTTTGTCAAACTGATCAAACCTAGGTTTACCCTACCAAACATAAGGTCATGTTTGGTTTAACCCTTAATCACTTTGACTATCCTTAAGTTGTCTAACATTTTCACTAACTTTAGTATATTGTTAAACATTAAAACCCTAGAGGATGACTGTTCATCACTGATGCATTTTCCACCAACAGAAACACTAGGCCGGATAAAACCTCTGTCCAATAACTCCTGGAGCTGGACCTTCAGCTTGTCCAACTCCTTCGGTGTCATTCAATACAGTGCCTTTGATGTTGACCCTGTTCCCAGAATTAACTCGATAGCAAACTCCACTTTCCTCCTGGGAGGCAAACCCGGTAGCTCATCTAGGAAGACATCAGGAAATTCTTGAACCACATGGACGTCTGAGATTTGAGGGCTGCTAATGACATCAGCACTGATCAACAAATCAAGAATCCTTGGCACCCCTGTGATAGAAGTCTCTATGACTGGAGTGCGGAGATAACTGATATACCATCATCCCTGATGCCAAGGAATCCCCACGAGGGTTGGCCCGGAGGTTGGAAGGTAACCACCCTCGAATGGTAATCAACGGTGGCATGGGAGGTCGTCAGCCAATCTATTCCTAGGATGATGTTGAACCCAATCATGTCCAGAATGGAGAGATCCACGGTAAGGATAACCTTACCAAAATCTAGGGGACACCCCTTGACCTCCTGGGCGACTTCTAACACCTCTCCAGAAGGTAGGAACACGGACAGACGCTATGCCCTAAGCGTCGGTAACCTACAGATCTTGCCCAAAAATAGTCGTGATATAAATGAATATGAACTACCAGTATCTATTAGTAACTCTGCAGAAACTGCATAAAGTAAAACTATACCTCTGAAAATGGATCCATCAGCCGCCGAGCCTCCTCTCGGGTGAGTGCGTGCACCCGACCCATCTAGGCGGAGGTGGGGGTAATGCAGGAACTAGCGGAGGCTATGGTGCAGAAGCTCCGGCAGACGGAAGGGGGTGATAAACTATAGGCTGGTACCCAGAATAAGACTGTTGATGAAGGTTCGCCAACATTTGTTGTGGTACCACCACAGGGTAAGTGTGCTCGGGGTCCTACTCGAACATATAGTACATGTGCACAAGCTAAGGGGCAAGCTGCTGTGGCCGAGAAGATGCCAGAGTCCTCCGGCCCCTCGCTAGGTTTCGGACTGACCAGAATGCCCTCCCTGCACTGTAGCTCCAGTAGCCGCATCCTGTGCCCTCTGGGGACAATCGCATCTCATGTGTCCTATCAGCTTGCAATAAAAGCAAATTGTCTGCCCCATTGTACATCCTGATCTATCATGCTTCTTGGAGCCGCACTGAGTACAACTGAGTATGGAGGAAGGCTTCTTCCGATCCTGCTAAGAAGACTAGGAGGAGCCTGCGTGTGGTACGTCCTGATTTCTGAGGCCTTGAAGAAGCCCCAGAAACATCCTGTCTCGGCTGACTCTGACTACCCCACTTTGCGAGGTCTGCGGCTACTCTATCTGCGCTGTGTCTAAAACTAGCTGTTTATCCTTCTTCTTATTTCCAAACAGTCTCTGTTGAGTCGACTCAATAATAAGGGTCCGCTCCAATGCCTCTCGATAGGAAGTAATGATAGACGAGGACATCCAGAGTTGAATATACGAGGCCAACCCCAGAGTAATGTGCATCCCCTGCTCCGCGTTGTTTGTGACCATCTAAGGGCAATACTTTGCTAGGCGGTTAAACTCCACGTCGTACTCTAACACAGACTGATCCCCCTGTTGGAGATGTAGAAACTCCTGTCGGCGGGTCATCTTAAATGCAATTGGAAAGTACTTCTGCTGGAATGCCTCTCTGAACAAATCCAAGGTGACCGGCTGCTCGCCAAATATTGTCTGCTGAGTCATCCACCAAGTCGATGCCCGGTCACGCATGTGGTAGGCCGCTAGCTCGACCTTCTCCTAGTCGGAGCAGGCATATATCACAAAGCATCCTCCATCATCTCAAGCCAGGACCAACCTACACACGGGTCGGTTCCCCTGTGAAACCGGGTGAAATGGCCCTTCACGGACGTAGCCATAGCCGGAATACATGACTTGTCCATGGTTCGGCCAGTAGGGGCCATCGGTACCATAGGGGGTACTGCTAAAGCAATTGACTACACCGCTCGGGGTACAGGCTGCACCGGCTGTCCTGACGAACCTGCTGTCAGTCCCTTCAGAAGTATTGGCTGAACCGGCTGAGGTGCTGGTGGTGCGGAGGAAGGTACTGGTTGCGTGGGTGAAAATATGGGTTGTAGAGTCTGTATCAGCTGCTAAAGGGTCTGTAGTACTAACTGTATGGGTTGCGGTGTCATCTGCACGGCTAGAGGTATTGTAGTGGGTACCACTAACAGTGCCACTGGCCATGCTATGGTGGGTACCGCTGGGGTGGAACTAGGAGCGCTTTCAGATATGGCGGAGGAACCCTCGTGATGAAGGTCTCTAACCTAGCGGAGTTGTCCTTGACAACTGGGCTTAACTTCGAGTCGTCTCCCCGGAGACTCTGCCTTCGCTCTAACGGTCACAGCTCCCTCAGGCTCCCGAGTCATCCTACGTGGTGGTCGCCCCGGGCCACAACATCGACAAGGTGGGGTCAACTCAATACAACGGGGCATACCTGTACGAATATGACCCAGTATCAAAAAGGTTATTCCTATAACTACTAACAAGTCTTACCATTTCTTTCTGGTCGCCTCAGCCCCCTGTGTTGGATAGAGGATTTGCCAACTCCTCCTATTGTAGGGAACATTCTCCACAGTCCGGTGTACCAGCGTGCTAAGGATGTGCTCGATGGTATAGAGTTTAGCGGCCCGAGGCTGGTGCAGAGTGAAGAGCTTATGTACCAGGCAGGCCTCAGTCCTAAAGTGAAGCGAATCAGCCCTTCCCTGGGTACGTTCATCTTTTTCCATTAATGCCTCTTGGTCCTGATTGATACTCTCTCTGTCTGGTTTTTGTAGAGGAAGTCATTTTCGCCAAGGTGATGAGCAGGCTCATCAGATGTGAGGATGCCAACAAGGAGGCATTGAATCCTCCTCCAGTCACTCCTGACGCTCCACCTGCTCCCGCCGAATCCCCAGAGGGGCCTACTATCCCGTCTCGTGGGGTTGCTTCATCCGAGAGGGTCGAGGCTACTGCTACATCCCCGACGGTTGTGAGCCGAGGGCCCTCCGATCAACAGTTTGGCCCTGAGGTAGATCTTTCCTCTGCGGGTGGATCTTCGCTGAGGGCTGCCCGTCCAGCGGGAATTAGCGAAGGGGTCTCCCCTCCTATTGTTCCTTCAGTAGTCTGGTCTGCTGGGTGATAGAAGAGGCAGCTCCCCAAGGGCTTGGGCCCTTCATGGAAAAAGCTGCATTCTGCATGTTCCTCTCCTCTTCCCTCAGTGCCCGAGGAAGCGACTCTGCCTACTGAGGCAGTATCCCCTGCTCCACCAGTCCCTGCTCTGAAGGTGGTCATCCCAGTGCCTCCGACCTGCTCCATTGACACATCTACGTCTTCCAAGGGTAAGGAAGTGTTACGTACCCAATACCGGATGCGACTGGACCGCCTAAAGAAGAAGTTGGATGCAACATTGGAGGCCTCTATGCAATTCTTCCCCCCGGTGCAGTTCAAGGAGGTTCCGACTGAAGGGGTCATGTCCGAGGGAACCTCTAGCTCCGAGGAAGACGATTCCGACCCTTCCAGTATGCCATCTGAAGCCCCCACCATCGAGCGACTTCCTCCCCGTCCGGGTTCGCCGCGCCTGAGGGGCGCAGGAGTACCTCTGGAGGGGCGACCGTACATGTTTCGACGGGCCCACTCACCACTCTTCGGGAGACTCTCTTGAAGGTACAAATCACTATTGCATTGGATGTTCTCTTGTCCATTACCTGACTTCTTGGCGCAATGGCAGGCCATTGAGGATTGCGTGATAGCCAGCCGGGGTCTGTATTCCTGGCCCTGGGTTGAAGCCATGCTCTGCCGGGCATTGAGGGCGGAGCTTACAGCTAACCACGAGCGTTGGGCAGGATTGATGCAGGCGGGGGTCAGCAAGGCTCTCCAGGTGAAGGTCGATCACCTGATGGACCTCTTGCAAGACAAGGAGCAGACTCTTCAAAATTCCCGGCACAGAGAGCGTATGGCGTCCAAGAGGGCTGTGAGTGTCACCAAGGACCTGCTCTAGGTGACACAAGAGAGAGACCAGCTCCAGGCGAGGGGGAGGGAGTTGTTGGGTGACATCCGGCTCATGGTAGCCTCGGGCGAGAGACTAAACTCGCGCAGTCAGGATCAGGCGCAACAGCTCAGTCAGAAGGAGTCTAATCTCCTAATGGCCACCGACCGTGCGTCCGCCCTGGAGGATGACTGGGTCTAGGCTCGGTCGGATGAGCATGCCACGTTGGAGAGACTCAAAGAGGCCTTGGCCGAGCAGGCAGAGATGTCCGCCGAGCTGGAATGGTTAAGACGTTCCTACGAGGCTGCTGAGGCCGAGCTCCTTACCCTTCAAGTTGCCCGAGCTTCTAGTTCTGAGGAAGCCGAGGCAGGCTTCAAGGTGAAGTTTCTAGAGTCGGATGAATTCCGTACCATCATAGCCGAGGCTATCGATAAGTTGAAGAAGGATTAGCTCCTCCCTCCTAATGCAGACCCACGATTGTAAGTGTCGTCTAGGCTAGAGAGTGGGGTCTTCTCCCGAGCCAGCGGAGTCCCATATCTACCTGGGGTCGGGACCCATTGTAGTAACTTTTGAATTAACGCAATCACTTTTACTATTCCTTGTGTATGTGCCCTTGCTCGCTGCATCCCGTGTCTTCGCTTTACAAGCTTAACTAACAGTTGTTTGTTTCAAGTTGATCCTGAGGGTAGATCCCTTCTGGAAATTCTACCAACCCACACTTCACACTGGCCGCATTTATGTTCATGACGGGTCCCCACCGATGTTTCCTTCTGGAGTAGGTGGGCAACTCTCGAACCGTCACCTCCTCCTTATCCGCAATCTTATTGAATGGACCCATAAAGAGTTGCGGGTTCCGAGGTGCAGCAAGGGGGCATTGGTCGAAACAACGCTTCGGCATCTGCTGCTATTTTGGCGTCCTCCTTGCATTAACTACACGGAGAGGCTGCCTTCACTATAAATAGGGGGAGAGGGGTGTAACGTTTCCTTCATCCCGCTTATATGCTTGCTTCTTTGTGGCGTGATGCCACCTCTCTTCCCTTCATCTTCGTCGGTGTACCAACGGTCTAATACCGGAGAGGCGGTAGTGTTCCTGGCTGAGGGACCCCTCCGAGGTAGAGTCTTTCGTATCGTTACCCTCACCGGGGAGCATGGTAGAGATGATGTCCAGGGTCTCACTGAAGATCCTGAAGGATGCGTGACTCCCTGATTATCTGAGGAGTTCAGAAAAGACCTTACATGGCCTGCCAGGAGGCATGGAGGAGATGACATATCCTGATGGTTGCCTTCTCCTACGCCAGCAAACGTCATCCTCTTCCGGATCCTTGTTTTCCCCAAGTTTTGGGCGGAGGATGGTGTTTATGGGATACGTCGTCACCAAGAGGGGAGGGGCTATAGCCGCTGGCTTTTCTCTTTCTCTTTCTTCTTTTCGTTGAGAGATGGCGGCTGTTGTTCCCCCTCCTCTGTTAAGGCAATTCCTCTCTGGATCTTTACATGCTCCGGAGAGAAATTGCAGTTTTTATTTCCCCTCCTCTTTTTTCTTCCTTTTGAATGTTGTACTCGGCTGCATCTCTGCGGAAAGGGGGGGACTTCTAATGGGGTCGAGCTACCCATGTGTTACCTCAGGCATCCTTCTCCATCACCGAATACTTGGATGGAGTGCCCAGAAAGTGGAGAAGAGTCAAGGATCCTGTCGACGGGTTTCCGCGTCTGGCGTACTTAGAAGGTGGTTCCGAGCCTAGCGACCCTACAAGAATGGAGCTCTAGAGGAGAAAGACCCAAGCAGAAGAGTGTTTTCTCTTAGCCAATTGTATCTTGATAATTCTCTAAGATGTTTGTTCCTTGTACTTTTCGAATAAATAAAACAGTACTTTTGTTAACCTCTGTGTGTGTATGCCCGGATTATTTTTTGGAGTGTTTTGCTTACGTTCTCCTAGTCAGACATGCTACTTTACCGTTGCTTCAGTAGATTCCCCCTGTCTCGGGCGCTTGGGATATCATGTGGCACCCTAGATTGTATCCTCGGTGGGGAACTCGGACCCGAACCTAAGTACACCAGCCATCGGCTGCACCGCGGGGTGTTAGGGTTTTGGATACTGGGTCGGGCGCGTATGTCCCAAGCAAAGCCTAAGTACCCCGGGCATCGGCGGCACCGGGAGGTATTAGGGTTTTGGATACTTGGTCGGGCACGTATGTCCCAGACCAAGCCTAAGTACCCCGAGTATCGGCTGCACCGCGAGGCATTAGGGGTTTGGATACTTGGTCGGGCGCGTATGTTCCAGACCAAGCCTAAGTACCCCAGGCATCCGCTGCACCGTGAGGCATTAGGGTTTTGGATACTTGGTCGGGCGCGTATGTCCCAGACCAAGCCTAAGTACCCGGGCATCGGCTGCACCGCAAGACATTAGGGGTTTGGATACTTGGTCGGGCGCGTATGTCCTAGACCAAGCCTAAGTACCCCGGGCATTTGCTGTACCGCGAGGCATTAGGGTTTAGGGGTACTTGGTCGGGCGCGTATGTCCCAGGCCAAGCCTAAGTACCTCATGCATCGGCTGCACTGCGAGACATTAGGGTTTTGGATACTTGGTCAGGCGCGTATGTCCCAGACCAAGCCTAAGTACCCCGGGCATCGGATGCACCACGAAGCATTAGGGTTTTGGGGTACTTGGTTAGGCGTGTATGTCACATGCCAAGCCTAAGTACCCCGAGCATCGGTTGCACCGCGAGGCAGTAGGGATTTGGGGTACTTGGTCGGGGGCGTATGTCCCAGGCTAAGCCTAAGTAACCCGGGCATCGGCTGCACCGCGAGGCGTTAGGGTTTTGGGGTACTTGGTCGGGGCGTATGTCCCAGACCAAGCCTATGTACCCCGCTGCACCGCGAGACATTAGGTTTTGGATACTTGGTCGGGCACGTATGTCCCAGACCAAGCCTAAGTACCCCGGGCATCGGCTACACCACGAGGCATTAGGGTTTAGATACTTGGTCGGGCGCGTATGTCCCAGACCAAGCCTATGTACCCCGGGCATCGGCTGCACCGCGAGGCATTAGGGTTTTGGATACTTGGTCAGACGCGTATGTCCTAGACCGAGCCTAAGTATCCCAGGCATCAGCTCACCACGAGGCATTAGGGTTTCAGATACTTGGTCGGGCGCGTATGTCCCAGACCAAGCCTAAGTACCCCGGGCATCGGCTACACTGCGAGACATTAGGGTTTTGGATACTCGGTCGGGCGCGTATGTCCCAGACCAACCCTAAGTACCTCGGGCATCAGCTGCACCGCGAGGCATTAGGGTTTAGGATACTTGGTCGGGCGCGTATGTCCCAGACCAAGCCTAAGTACCCCGAGCATCGACTGCACCGCGAGGCATTAGGGTTTTGGATACTTGGTCGGGCGTGTATGTTCTAGACCAAGCCTAAGTACCCCGGGCATCGGCTGCACCGTGGGGTATTAGGATTTTTTAATTCCTTGGTAGTGCATTGTCATTTTGAAAAAAACATCTCTTTTTATTACTTGATTTTGCCGCGAGAGCGCAAAGAGACACACACAGATGTTTTAAAGCGCAAATCTTACCGAGACCAGAAGGGTCCGAGACCACAACCGGGCCGGGACCTCCTGAGTTTTTTCCCTTCTCCTCCAACTAGTCTTCCAGGCCCTTCGGGTTCTTCCGAGACTCTGTTTTATCCTCTCCGCTGTAGCATTGCCGAGACACCAGTGGGTCTCCTCGGACTTCAACCACCCGATCGCCTACCGGGAGCTTTATCTTCTGGTGGTAAACAGAGACCACCACCTGGAAAGTGCTGAGCGCAGGGCGACCCAAGATGGCATTGTAGGAGGAGGGCGCGTCTACGATCAAGAAAGGAGTCCTCCAGGTTCTTTCGAGCCTGTCAATGCCCAATGAGAGTGACAAGGTGAATTGCCCTATCGGCTGTACGTGATTCCCTGTGAAACTGAATAGCGGAGTCGAGACCGGGAGCAGTTCCTCCTTGTCTATCTGCATCTGATCCCAAGCCGCCTTGTACATGATATTCACGGAACTCCCTGTGTCCACAAAGATGCGCTTAACCTCATAGTTAGCAATATGGGCTACGATCACTATGGCGTCCTCATGGGAAGCTTCTACTTCTTCAAGGTCGGATGGCCCAAAGGATATTGTAGGTCCCGGCTCCTGGCTCCGGTTCGTACTGATGGAGTAGTTTTCCAATCGCAGGGTATAAGATTTCCTGGCCCAGTTGGAGTCCCCTCCAGTAGGTCCCCTGGAGATGACTCCCACATGACCCGAGGGTGGACCCCGCATGGGGGCCTTGCCCTTCTGGGGGTCTCTCTCCAAGGAGAGAGATCTTCGGGGTGCAGACCCCCGACTCCTACCTCGCGATAGTGATCGAGACCGAGGTTGGGCCTCGTTTCCCCCGACATGCTGTCGCCGAAGAGAGAAACTTTGCCTGGGAGACCTTCTGCGGTACCCTGACTTATTCCACTTTCTTCGAGGTTTGGTGTCTACCTCCTCGCCGAACTTCTTCTTTAAGGCGTGACACTCTTGAGTGGAATGTGTTGAGCTGCCATGGTAACCACAATACCTTGGTGACGGCTCTGGCAACTCGGTGTCCACCGTCTCGACCATCTGGCGCCTACCGGCCCAATGGTCCTTCCCGGGGTGAGGTTCCTTTCCCTGGGCCAGGGTCGGGGGCTCCCTCCTGTCTGATCGGGGATTCGCCGAAGGGGGGGGGGGGGCTCCGACAGAGTCTTTGCGCCGAGCGTACTGTACTTCTTCCACATTGACATGCTTGACGGAGCGTCCCAACAAATCATCGAAACTGGCAGGGGCTTCCTTACTAAGGATCGAAAGAAGTCCCCTTCAGCGAGCCCTTGGGTACAGGCACTGACGAGTATCTCCGATGTTGCACTAGGCATGTCCTGCGCCACTCGGTTGAACCTCTGGATGTACTTCTTGAGCAGTTCCTTAGGCTTCTGCTTGAGGGCGAACAGGTTAAGTGTCGTCTTCTGTTAGCGACGACTGCTCGCGAAATGGTGGAGGAAGGCTGTCTTGAACTCCACGAAGGAGTTGATAGAACCTTGTGGCAGCCTCTGGAACCACCGCTGAGCTACTCCGGACAGGGTGTTCAAGAACACACGACACTTCACGCCGTTAGTATACTAGTGCAGGAGTTCCGCATTCCGAATTTACAGACGTGATCCTCTGGATCCGTCTTCCCATCATAATCATGGATCCTGGCCCAGGAACTGTTTGGGCATGGGGTCTTCAACAATCTCGGACGAGAAGGGTGTAGAGGGGACCTTATGAGAGGTTTTGTGTTCATCCCTCTTCCCCTGTCCTTCTTCATGCTTTTGGGCGCTGGTGGCCACCGAGTGGGCTTTTTCAAAGTCTCCGGGAAATTCTCTCTAGAGGCCCGGGGCTGCTCCTTCCTGTCGCCCCGCAGGGGTAACGGATCTCCGTGAATGCGAGACAGAGACTCTGGGGATCTCCTCCTTCGCCGGATCCCCTTGTCGCGAGACAGCCTGTTCGACTTGGTGTTGCTCCAGCGCTTCCTTGATGGGGTTAGCCACCAGACGGTCAAGTTCCTCTCTTGTGAGGGCAAGGGGTTGTTCCTCCGATCCTGCCATCGGTGCTCCTTTAGGTGTTTTGCTAGTTCCCACAGATGATGCCAAATTTGTTCTGGAAAGACTCGACGACGATGGCCGGACACTGGAGTTCTGCCCCTGTAGAAGTTGCTGCGGCGGGGAGGAACTTAGGGTCCTACAAAGTTAACACGAGCGTTAGGGGACACGCCGGCAGAGGTCCGCCGGAGTCCATTCCGACGCTCAAGTCAGTGTCCGTCCGAGAAGTAAAGGTAGCGAGAAGTAAAGAATGTGTCTAGAGTTGAGAGAGCGTAACCCCTTTACCGGAGGGGTTGGACTACCTTTTATACTGATGTCGACGGACCAGACGTGCCCCCCATCGGTGTCACATCTCCGATACTTAAGTCACACCCCCCTATTTCGGCGGTAGTGGGATATCCTTTGAAACGGTCTGTGTCGTTATCACGCGTCCACCCGTTGCGACATTTAAGGGTCGTGAGGACCTCTTCTTATGGGGATGCTTATCCGTACTGAGAGGGGGGGTCAGTATCTGAGGTCGGTTATTGCGGGGACTCCACCTCTCGAGGTGAGCTCGGGGCCTTTGGTGCTATAACTCCCGAAGTGCTCTCGGGGCCTAACCTCCCGGGGTGCTTCCGGGAGGGGTCTTCGAACTATCTTTCCCGGGCGCGTTTCCTAAGGGGGGCCTTAGGGCCCAGGAAGGGAGGTCGCTTCGGTCATGTCACGCCTCGCGGATTTCTTCATCTCTCGTGTCGGGCACGGACTATTCAACCCTATCAGAACACAATAAGAACAATCAAACAATCATTCTTCACCTATTGCTCCATTCCTCATAGCCCCCAATCAATAGAAATAAACCTACAAGAAGAACCCCTTTCCTGCGCCAGCACCGACGATGGTTTGCGTAACACAGAAGTAGGAGAATTAGGAGGAGGAAGAGGATTGCACTTAGGTTTTGTGGCGGAGAACGATCAGGGCTCTATTGTCTATCGAGGGTAGCTGCTCCGGTGAGGACAAGCAACGATCGGCCGAGGGAGAAAAGAGATTGAAAGGGGTAGGGAAATCGCCGGCCCTTATCCGAGGAGATGGGGGGAGGGAGGAGCGTTTTCGGCGTCGGTTGAGGGAGGAGGGTCGTCAGAAAACAAAAGAGGTAGGAAAAGAGAAAGCGGCGGGCGATGGTTGTGAGGAGGAGGCGTCATCGTTGCCGTCGCGTGCTCCCGCAAGAAGAAACTGCACTGTGGGGGGAAAGGTTTTTTGGCAGGAAAAGGAGAAAAAAGAAAAGGGGTGTTCATTTTACAAATAAACCCCTCAACTTTCAGTATTTAACACTTGGACCTGCAACGGGTGCAAATCCAAGGCTTGTGTACGAGCATGACTTATGCTCATCAAATGTTGAGCCGGTTGGGGAAAAATTTGCTCAAGCAAATGAACTAGCATTTTGCCACCGAAATCTCATTTTATTATCTACTCAAGAGTGTAACAAAAGCATTAATTGAAACTTAATGACAATTCTATAACCTCCTAGTCAGTAATAGCCGACTAGTAATTGTAGGCGACTGTCATTAACCTGGGAGCTGAATATCTATGAGTCGGCCATTCATTGCAGCAAGGGGTGGGCGCTTCTATAAAATGAGATCGTTAGGAAGATCATGAGTAGAAGCAAAAGTAATAGAAAAGTGATTCTCCTCCACTTTCATTCCTCCATTCTTTCTCTTTGTAGTGCACCCGTTCGGCAGCTCTGCCTGTAATAGTGTTTGGGTACTCTCTCAGTTTTCTACCAACAACCTGTGTTAGGTTGTGTTGTGATCTTGCAATTGTATCCTTGAAAGCATACGCTCAACATGACCCCGTAGTACCTTCGGAGGGGAAAAAAATATGTGTGGAACATAGTCCTCGGCTTCTCTGTCTCTGAGCACTCGAAAACTCACTCGAGATTACTTCCCGAGCACTTTGCCTTGTTCCTTGAGCACTTTGCTACGTTCCCCAATCACTTTGCTACTCAGGTTACTCTGCTACTCAGTCGACTCGGTATTCCCAACCTGCTCGATTGACTCGGCAGATGGTGATTCAAAAGCTCGATCAACTTATGGTCGGGTGAAGGACCCACTTGGTAGTCAAGCAATTTCTCTCCTGACTCAGCTTAAAAGAAGATGCATTCGGCTGACTCGATAGTATGGCAAAGTGTCTACTCGACAACACAACAACTTCCACTCGGACGGACTCGGGAAGCTCTCAAATCAGCTCAGCAGTACCGGGAGCTTACCTCATAGCTTGAGATTATCTACTCAGGCTACTCAACAAATAAGTTGATGTTGAACTTCGATTTCAATTCAGCAATTTCCTCTCTAGCTCTGGCAACAAGATTATCCAACATAAGGTATCCTTAATGAGATTTGAACCCTTGTTACCTAGATAGTCCGCCCCACCGCTTACCATCATACCATAGCCAGGGCGTTATAATATAGTTGCATATTGGTACAAAATGTGAAAACACTCATCTCAGACGACCCAGTATCGTCGGTCCCTCAACTAAATACAGATAGATAAATCACGGAAGAGGAAGACATTTTATCCTATACAGTAACTCTACATGGATTGAACATGAAACATGTTGTAGCAGTTTTGATTGTAATAAAATTGTTTCAATATAATTAAAATTACAAATTATTATTTTATCAGAATACTCTTTATTAACTTAATAAAAATTATTTAAATTTAATTAAAATTAATTTAAGACGGTTACAATCATATTAAAATTATTTTAACTAAGTTAGAGCGATTTTGATAAATTTTAATAATTTTGACTAAGTTAGTTATGAATAGTTTAATATACTAATATTTTATGTATTATAATTTCAACTAAGTTGGAGTAACGCGGCGCTTTAATAAAATGAAAAATATTTTAGTGTTATTTTGATTTTTTCAGACTTTTTGATAGAATGATAATAAAATATTCTTTTAATTTTTTACCCTAGAATTTTTAACGAGGGAAAAACATTTTAGATATTAAATTTTATACTAAATTAGCGATTTTATTACCAAACTTTTAAAAAGACTTTTTTTAATCCAAAAGTTAACATTATATTTTTATTTTAGTTTACGGTTCACCTTCTCAATTGGGTTATAGTGTTCAAGGTAAAAAAAATATTAAAAATAAAAAAATCTCTAGGATTCACTTCTCAATTGGATTATAGTGTTCAATCATAATTTTTTTCTAAAAAAAGGGATTTGAGGCGTTTCTGATTATATGATATTAAAATTGTTACTTTTAAAATTTGTAACTAAAAAAAAGATAAATGTTCAACTTTGAAATTATAAAAGTTTTTTTTAATTTATATCAAAATCATCAATTTAATATCAAATTTGAGACTTGAAGAATTGTGCCCCAATTTTTAACCTGATAAAATATGTCATATAAGAAAATTCTCTCCTTGCTATAGGATTATTAAGAACATTCTCTCCTATTCCCAATATATAATCAAACCCACAATTATAAGATTGAAAAAACTCACAATTTACGTATTTAGTATGGTGGCTCCCTAATTCCTTCAAAAATAAAATGTAAACAGTTTGTTAAGTCATAACTTTTTTTTATTCAATCTTTTTTGTTCTTTTCGAAACAAAACAAAACAAATGGCAATGCCCCAAATCTTAAGATCTTTAGTCAATATAAGATTAACAAATAACTTTTATTTTTTTTTAGGAAATTTCCCTTTCGATCATTTGTCATTTTATTTCAATTATAATGTGCTTTGAAATCTCTTGGTTTCAAATAAGCTATTTCTTTCCGACTTTGAGTACTGAAAAGATCTTCATTTATAAGTGTTTTTGCCTACCAAACACAAAAGTTTATACATTAATTTTCTTAAAGTTAACAATTTGAGTAAAATAAATGGAGTCCTTAGTTTGAATTCTTCAACAACTTCCTTTCTAGATGGCAAAAAATGGATATAGGTAGAAAGTTAGTTCTATTTATTTTCTTTTATCAAAATCATAATTAAATAATTCCACTCATTAATTTTTCCACATAAGCATTTGAATGAGCAATCTATTTGAAGAAACATACTTAAATTGTTGTACCAATAATGGATCACAATTCATTAATTAAGATTAAAACTATCTAGACATTAGGGCAACTCCAATGAAGGGTTTTTCGAGAGGTTTGTTAAGTCAAAAAGTTGGAAAAAAAGCTTTGAGAATATGGGTAAGGTCATAGAGATATTAAATGAAAAAAATAATAAATAAGATGTGTGATTTGAAAGTGTAGGATCCATACAAAATCTATTGAGAAGTTTTTTTTTATAATGGAAAGAGTAGTAGGTTTTTATACTTCAATATTTTAAAAAAAATTATTTAGAACTCTAATTATTAGAAAGCAAAATGACATGCATATGGCGACCATAATAACAAGAATTATGGCCTCCTATGTTTGTAGTTGCAAGTGGGATAGGTTTCGAAGGCATTGAAGTCACATGGAATGATATAAGAGGAATTCACAAGGGGCACCTTTTCAATCCACGACAATGACACCATCAAAATTCTCTAGTATTCACAAACCACATTGCGTCTTCAAGACTTATTCCTTACTAACTTGATGTCATCATCCTCGAGCTAACTAGTAATAGTTATTTTGCACTACAATTTCCTGAAGCAAATTCATCGAAGTGAAATTGTAGGGAGTTGATGGAGTAGAGGAAGAAGATGAGGTAGAAACGTCAAAGTTTTGTTGGGTGATAGCGAAATGAGAATGAGAGGAATATTGAGAGGGAGAAAAGAAAAGATATTAAACCAATTGTGAATAAGGAAGAAGGAAAAGGACAATGGAGTCCCCCCCCCCCCCCCCCCCCCCCCCCCCCCCCCCCCCCCGCTGTGTGTGTTCCACTCCATCTACACACCATATTTTTTGAGTGCAACCGATGCAAAGTCTCAGTCACAGCCCCTCCCCTCCATTAATTGGGCTACTCTTTCTCTCCATGTCCCTTTCCTGTTTCTCTTTCATGATGGTGCCTATGAAAGCTGATGCTGATGGCAATGGATGCCGCACTTGAGTTACATTACCAGTCCGTCTCATTCATTTTCCGGAGCACTCTGTGTGTGTTTGTGTTGGACCATCGATTGAGATAAAAGAGATTAGTGAGGTGAGAAAAGGAGAAGTGGAAAAGGTCAGCAAGTCTTGGTTTGCAAGTTCTATAAATTCAGTTCCCTTATTCTTCAGTAGAGAAGAAGGATATCAGGAAAACTTCCTGTTGCAGTCTCCTCAAGTTTTCTTCTTTCCGCCGCCCACGATTTTCCTCCTCCTCCCGGGCTTCTACTGTAAGAAAATGGACAAATTTTCAGACTGTACCAATCTGTTCTTCTTCCAATCGTATTCATGCTTGCGTTTTTTTTTTCCTTCTTCTTTTCATTGTGTTTTGTTCTTTATAATTTGTTCTAGAGGTTGGCAAGCTGGAGCCACTACCGACAGCGGCAGGGGCGAAGATGGGCCGGGGGAAGATTGAGATAAAGCGGATCGAGAACACGACCAACCGGCAGGTCACCTTCTGCAAACGCCGCAACGGTCTGCTCAAGAAGGCCTATGAATTGTCTGTCCTGTGCGACGCTGAGGTCGCCCTGGTCGTCTTCTCCAGCCGCGGCCGCCTCTACGAGTACGCCAACAACAGGTGATGAATCTCCTTTTGGCTGGCTTAATATTAATTCTCTCAAGCAATTCGACAAATAGTTAGACAGCAAAACTTGGACGGCCGCTAGATATTTTACACCCTCTTTATCTGGTGGGAGGTTCAATTAAAGCTTAATTTTTACTTAGCTGGACCTTTATTTCTTTTCTGGTTTTGGTTTCTGGAGGTGAAATCTGCACTCGTTAGTAGTAGATCTAGCAGGAAGAAGCCCATGCTTATATAGATTTGATTACAGAGGTCGGCTTACATTTACTTAGCCGCCCAGTGGTCCTCTCCTTCTCCAAGTTTGGTGATGTTTGCCTACATAAAAGTTTTTGTCTCTTGCTTCCCCTTTGAATGCTTTGTTGGGTGTGAGCATGGATCTGTGGAGTGAGGAGAAGCTACAATAGCTAATTTTGATCAGGTAGTGTAGGAACAGTAAAAGGTAGAGTCTTTGTTGTTGCGCTAGAAGAGAGTAACGCTAGCTGTAAATCCTCTTTTTTGCTTGATAATGTAAGCTTTGCTATTTCCTCTCTTTCTCCTTTGTTGCTTTGTTACTTCTTCTTCTTCTTCTTCTTCTTCTTCCTTCCTCCTCCTCTCCTCCTCCTCCTTAATTGTTTGTATTCTAATTGTTGAGAGATGTCACACTCTCCTAGGGTTCTTCTTCTGATTGTTTTTCTTCTTCAACATATACTGCTGAATTATGAAACCGGGCAAGAGGAGAGTAACATAGTACGGACAGCGCAGAAGACTGAGGAGCCAATCGGGTGAATGTACCGTGTGTTGGCTTTGCATGGGGAGTATAAAAAGCGTGACAAGGCTGGAAGAAGCATCAGCAGAAAGAAGAGCAGTAACGCCCACAAGCTGCCACCCCCGCAGAGAGACTGTGTGACTGCGAGGATGAGTGTGGGTAAAAGAAGGCACATAGCAATTGCACTACAGGTAAAAGGGTTCGCTCGACGGCAAGTCTGGGGAGAGGGAAATGGCCAATCATTCGTGGGATCGAGTGCCACGGTGGCAGAGAGGACCAATGGCATGCCATGCCGAGGAAACTAAGGTTGGAGTAAAGGCCACTGTAAGGACAGAAGTAAATAAAAAGCCTCGGAAATAGGCGCACACAGTCTAGGCTATCATCTAGGTGATAAAAAGATGATTCGTTCATCATCAATATCTCCGTCAATCCGTTTCAAAATCAACGAAAAAGATAAATCATGAAATTCTAGACTATCATCTAGGTGGTAAAAGATGAATCATTCACCCCAACACCCCCGAAACCTCAAGTAAGAAATATCTTCCATGCTAACCAATTGAGATAGCAGGCAATGTGTTCTAGACTACCATCTAGCTCTGCACTGCAATGCATTTGGCCACAATTGAAACCCTGTTATACTTTCTGATCAAGAAATTATTTAAGAATAAATTTTCATAAATAAATATAACATAATTTAATATAAAAAATATAATTTAGTAGAAAATAAATAAGAAAGAATATAATTAAGTTTAAATATTTTTAATAATGATATTAAACATTATAAAAAAATTATAATGAATTTATATATTTTTATAACTTAAAAAATAATTTAATATAAAAATAAATAAGAAAGGATATAATTTAATATGAAAATAAATAGAAAAGTTTAATATGAAAATAAATAAGAAAGAATAAAATTAGAAAAGAATATTAAATTAAAATTTTAAATTATTTTTATTTTTCTATTTAGTCAGTCACTGTTTAGCAGTATCCAAAAAAAAAACACCATGAGTCAAATTTTCATTAATTAAACTTGTTTTAATACGACAAGACATTTGGAGATTGATGTCCACAGCCTCGGGACTGTGTTAAGAGAATCTTGTTGATTTATCTGCTGTGTTGCCTGTGAGACATTCCAGTGATTGGCTTTATTCAGAGCCCTTTGCTCCCTTGACAAGATAATTGAAAATTTAGATTTGACATTTTATGGTCTCCACTATGAGGCTTTTATTATTCAGTCTGTTGCACAGATATGAAACTGTATCTCTTATGATATCGTTCCAAATTTAGAAAGTTTAAATTGCTTTAGTAGTCTTCTTAAAACTCTTTGCATATCATTCGAGGTCTAGAGTATTGGTAAATTGTAGAAAATTCCTCAATGCTCATTTGATCTTTGCATGCACTCCCCATTTAATTTTTTCTTTACATTCACTCCCTAATAGATTGAGTATAAAAGAGTGAAAATTGAGTATACATCAATGAAAATTGAGTATAAAAAAGTGAAACTTAAGTATAAAAGAGTGAAAATTGAGTATACAATTTCTTGATGTGGTGGATACAACCTTACATACTCAAATTTTTAATTTTTATACTCAATTTTCTTCAAATAATACTCATTAAACTGTCTTGTCAATTCCATCAGAGACTGCATGTAAAGAAAAATTTGAGTAGGAATTGCATGCAAAGATGAATTTAAAAATGGGGAGTTTATGAAAATTTTCCCCTAGAGTATTTACAGTTGCTCAGTTATCACACTGAAAATTATAAATTTGGAGAATTTATTATTTATATATTATAATCTACATGACCATTAGTATATATGCTTGCTCATAGTAGCAGGAAGCTTTAGTAATTTGTATAACTGCAAGAGTTAAATTAATAACAATACGTTAATTAGGCTACATACACTATTAGTGATATTAACTTATATGGGTTTACATTAGTTATATTATATTAAGTTCAATTTGAATTTCAAGAAATATTGATAAATCATTGATNCGAGATTTGCAAGTTGTTCTGAAGCCTTGGGGGTGAACCCCCTTTTATAGTGGTCGCTAGGGCACCTGTGTTGAAGGGGGCGCCTGACACGTGTCCTCTTCTGCGCGAACTCTGATCCGCAGACTCGACCAGCGCTTATCCCTTCAACTGGGGTGCCTAAGCTGACTAGGGCGCCTGTGTTAACACAGGCGCCTAGCTTGACTTGGTCCAAAGGCTTTCGTGGCAGTTTGCTTCGTTGACTTGGTTTTTCCTTGCACTGGGGCGCCTGTATCCATACAGGCGCCTAGCCCAGTGAAGCGCCTCCTTCCAATGAGGTACCTAGGCTGCAAAAACACCGTCCCTTCGTTTCCTGCAACCAGGGTTGGTTCTGACTTTGGGTCTCCCAAATGGAACCCTAGGTCGAACCGACGCCTAATGTTCCCTCCTACGGAGAACGTGTCTTGACCTACTCCTCTAGGCAGAATTTACCTTTTTGCCAACCAGCTCCTTCGGTTGGACTTTTGCCCAGCTTCACTCACCAGGTCTTCGGTGCCTAGTCCTCGACCAGGTCTTAGTACCTAACTTCACTCACCAGGTCTTATTGCCCAACCTTATGTCAGGACTTAGTTGCCCAACCCGCTGCCAGGACTTAGTGCCTAGTGTACCTTGGGCTTTCCTGCACACTTAATAAGCTTGTTAGATCACAACCAACTCTTAACTTCTGAACCCCTTGCCATTATCAAAACATAGGTTTGACTTTGGCGCTTTCGGCAACAACAATCTCCCCCTTTTTGATTTATGGCAACATGGTTCAAAATGTTAAGTTAAACAACATATTATAGCAATCTAACAACAATAATACCCTAACAATAGAAATTTATCTTTCCCTGAATTGCACATTCTCCCCCTGAAATTTTCAATGTCATGCGGGTTTTGTAAACTTTCTAAGTGCTATGTGTTTTTCAAAATTTAGCTTTAAGTTTTTGACTAAGTGTTTCTCAAAAGTAAAGTAAAAGCAAAAGCATTTGCACAAAAAAAACTTCTTACACTTAGACAATTTTTGAGAAATTTTTGCACTCTTTTTATATTTAGATAATTTTTGAAAAAGGTGGTTTTTTTATACTTAGAAAATTTTCAAAAAGTTCTTTGCAAGCTTCTTACATTTAGAAAATTTTCAAAAAGATTCTTGGAAGCTTTTTACACTTAAAAAATTTACTTGAAAACTACTTTAATGAAAAGCTTAATACACTTTTCCTTAAAACAATTTCACTTAGAAACATTTGCCAAAAAACATTTCAAAAGAGTTTGAATTTTGTCTACTAAGGAAAATTTTCTTTAGGAATATTTTCAAGATAAGTGCACTAAGAAAATTGTTGGAAATCTTTTAGAAATTTTTGGAAGTACTTTGAAGATGCTTAGAATAATTTTAAAGCACTTAGAAACATAAAACAAACATTTGAAGTACTTAGAAAAATTTGTAAGACCGGTGCCGTCGATAGAGGGGGGGGTGAATATCGACCGTTGAAATCTTTCGTTAAACTTCGTAAATCTTTCGAACGTTCTAAAATCAATGTTAGTAGCACAGCGGAAAATAAAATAGAAAGAACACAAGGACACAACGGGATTTTTACTTGGTTCCCGACCCCCAGGGTCAGTACATCCAAGGCCTATGCACGGGAATGTCCGTCCACTATTGGTCTCCTTCCTGGACTTTTTGGAGGTGGAGAAACCCGACTTACAGTGCAAGATTACAATCAAAAGATAAATAAATTGAATGCGGAACAATCAAATCAAACCGAACAAGCAAGATCTGAAACTCGGCCGATATGGACCTCGTAAGTGCTGCGCACATCCTCCTGGAGCCTCCCGGTCATAGAGCCTCGTCTTTTGCACGTTGTCGTTGGTCAGAATGATCAGAATGGCTTACATCAGTCGTTATTGAAGCAGAGGGGTCGAAGCCCCTTTTATAGCACACCTGGGGGTGCCCTGGATGTCGGGGCGCCCCGATAAACTCGGTCAAACCTTATCCCAGCGTCGACCTCGCCGTAGCTGATAAAACCTTTAACTAGGGTGCCCCAGACCTCTCGGGCACCCTCATGAAGGCTTATCTGTGTTTCGGACTCGAAACAACAAATACAACCTTGAACCCGGGCGCCCCGGACCTCCCGGGCGCCCTGCTTGACGCCTATTCTGCCTGCTTCACTTAACCTACATTTTTAGCCTTTGTCTTGGGCGTCCCCATCATTGGGGGTGCCCTGGATGCATGGGGGCGCCCTGCTTCAAGGCCTCCAGCCCTTGTTTTTTCCTTGCTTTGTCTTCCAATCTTGGTACCTGCAAGATACACAAACACAAAACACATATACATATAATATTAGCCTTAAGGACCTGGTTCGGACTTCGGATCTCCACGAAATCCTAGGTCAAATCGGCACAAGTTCTCTCCCCCGAGAACGCGCCTTCCACCTACTCCTTTTAGGAGACGGTTGCCACCCAGTCCTTCGAGTGGACTTTTGCTTAGCCTCCGATTACTCCGGACCTTGAGACGCCCGAACCCCGACCCGTCTCTACTTCTGTCCTTAGTCATCGCTCAGCTATGTTGCTCAGTCCCTCGGACCAAGACTCCGTGCCCAAACCCTAGGTCCAGGACTTAGGTGCCCAACCCTCGGCCAGGTCTTCATGCCCAATTCCCCGAACCAGGTCTTCGGTGCCCAACCCTCGGCCAGGTCTTCTTGCCCAGTCCCCGACCAGGACTTAGTGCCCACCTTCCGAGCAGGTCTTCGGTGCCCAGCCCTATGCCAGGACTTAGTGCCCAACTTCACTCACCAGGTCTTAGTGCCCAGCTTCACTCACCAGGTCTAGTGCCCAGCTTCACTCACCGGGTCTTAGTGCCTAGGTTAACTAGGACTTTTCTTCACTTTGGTTACTTCTCTCCCAACTCCCCTTTGTCTGTTCACTGTATCACTGACTTAAGTAAATTGTCAAACATTAAAACACTTAGGGAGAACACCATTGATGCAACTTGCACCAATAATCTCCCCCTTTCTGATGTTTGACAATAACGTAAGTTTGATTGGTTTAAGGGGCTAACTTACTATCCTTGGGATCAAAATAAAAAATGATCTAAATTTTGAAAACTATTTTTAATCCTCTAGGAAAAATAGAAGAAAATTTCTAACTTTCACTCTCCCCTTTTTGAAAACATTTTAATTGATTGATCCTTTGGTAAGAAAAATTGATTGATCCTTTGGTAAGAAAAAACTTTTATTTCTAACTTAAGGCGCATCTCTCCCCCTTTGTCATACATCAAAAAAAAAATCAAGAATTCTTACACCAATAATGACAGCATTTTGTTCTTTTGAAAATACTTAGTATAAATTTTTGAAAGCATAGTAATACTAAGTACTTAAATTTCCAGAACAAATCCATTTTGAAAAAGTGTTGTGCACTTCTGAAAACTATTTTGTATTGTGAGAAAAATGTTTGATCTAAGAAAGTTTTTTTTAGAAAAAATTTAGAAAAGAGATTTCAAGAATACAAGTGCTTTTGAGATATATTGAGTTTTTGAAAAATGTAAGTATTTTTGAAAACTATTATTATCTTTGAAAAGTGCAAGTACTTTTTGAGAAAAATTAGTATTTTTGGAAAATGCATAACTTTTGAAGGAGTGCTATGAGCTTTGAAAAGTGCAATTACTTTGAAGGATATGATGCATTTTTGAAAGATATTTGCAATTTTGAAAAATATAAGTATTTCTGAAAAATATTATACATATTTTGCAAATACTAACTATTTTTAAAAAAGATGAGACTTTTAAAAAAATATAAGTAATTTTTGAAAAGTATTATGCATTTTGAAAATATAATATTTTACTTGACTAAGTTTCTTTTCCAGTCTGACACAATCCTAGGAAACCTTGTTAACTACAAGGACATTTTCCTAAGTGTCCTGGAAATTTTTCAAACTCAAGTAAATATAAAAATAATTTCATAATTCACACAAATTTTGAAAAAGAGAATAATAGGATGTAGGTACATTTTGAAAAATGTATGAATTTTTGAAGTCATAATACTTGACATGGTTTATCTTTCTGTCTGACACAATCATAGGAAACCTTGTTGACTACAAGGACCTTTTCCTAAGTGTCCTGGAATATTTTCCAAACTCAAGATAACATTTTTTTCAAATTGATCAAAACCAGATGAATTTTTGAAAATACTAGTTTTTTTAAATTGATAGTATTTTGAAAGAATACTTATGTTTTCAACAGGATTTGAAAATACCGCGTATGAAAACATTTGAAATATTCAATAATTCTTTTAATCTGACCTCCCCCTAAACTTGGCCCAGTCCTAGGAAGCTTGTTGACCACAAGTACTCTTTCTCTGAGTCTTAAGGTTTGATTCAAATTAAAGAAATTATCTAATAATTTCAAAACAATTAATTACACAAAAAAACTTTTTCAGAAGTTTGATTCAGACTCCTCCTAAATCTGACACATCCTAGGAGTCCTTGTAGATTATGAAGTGGACCTTCCTCTGTGTCATTAGGGTTTATCAAAATCAAACAAGACAAAGCACACTCTTGGAATGTATTTTAAAATTTTGAAACATATTTTGAAATTAAGGTAATTTATCCGACATAGTTTTCAAAAAACATAAGTAATAGTGTTTAAAGCCCAGTTTTCGAAAACCATTTTAAAAGACAGTGGTTTTTCAAGGGAAATTTTTGAAAAAGAATAAACCACTCCCCCTGTACCTAACATCGTTTGACTCTATCTAAGTGCCTTAAGGAACTTTAGTGTTGTCCTAAGAGGCTTGTGTCTAATTGAGTGAGTCAATCAATTTTTGAAAAGATATACTTTTGAAAAATGTATAATATGTATAATCAATCAGACAAGCATGAATTTCATAAAAACATTATTATGTTGAAGCACTATTTTGAAAATATATTTTTAGGAAAATATTCTAACAATTTTGAAAAATGAATTTTGAAAAATATTTTTCAATTAATTAGTCCTTAACATCTCACCCATTTTAGATGTATCAATACAACAAGCATGATTGCCTTATAGGTGTATTGTGAGATGCTTGAATTATTTTTCTTAATTTATTATTAACTCTAAGATTTAATTGAAGCTTGTGTTAGATTTGAATTTGATAAGAAGTAACTTGAATTTGAATTTCAAAAATTGGCTTCCAGGTCTTGGCGAGGCACTAGGCCTTTTTTGGCCGTAGCCTTATTGGATCATCAACCCTTTCCTTGACAAAGCCTTTTAATGAAATTTCATTTTCATAATTACTTTTTGAAAAATTCTGGTCTAACTAGTTTGGGTCATGGATCGATAGCTTCGGCTAGTTTCACCTGTCTAAAGAGACCAAGTAGTGTATACTTGACCTTATTAGAAGAGGCTTCCCTAACGTACTATCATCTCACCGCCACCCAATACTAGGTTGATCAATCTTCAATTATTCTTTTTCCTATAGCCGTTCTAATATATGCATAAAATTTAAATATGAATGACATGTCATATATTTAAAAGAAGTAGTAAATACATGGCATGACAATTATGCATGAGTCAAACAATTCAAATCATTTTATTTAAGTTTCTAAAAATGTATCAAATTCTCGATTTGATACATGTCATGCGAACCCACGAATATGTCAACCCACTTTGACATATTTGATTTTATTAAATTAATTATTGCGGTTTGGGTAAGGTTTTAGTTTAGTTCGAGTTTAAGTTATTTTGGATTCAAGTTAATTAAGAATTAACTGAAGTTTGAATTAATTTGAAAATGAATTAACTAAGATTGAATTGATTTGAATTAATTTGAATCAATTAAACTTGAATTTATTTTAAGTAAATTTAATTAATTAACATTATTTGAATTAAATTGATTTAATTGATTTAATTGACTTAATTAAGATTTTAATTGAATTGAATTGAATTTAATTTGAATTTAATTTTATTTGAATTTAATTTAATTTGGATTTAATTTAATTGAGATTTAATTTGAATATAATTTAATTAAGATTTAATTTGAATTTAATTTAATTAAGATTTAATTTGAAATTAATTTAATTAAGATTTAATTTGAATTTAATTTAATTAAGATTTAATTTGAATTTAATTTAATTGAGATTTAATTTGAATTTAATTTAATTGAGATTTAATTTGAGTTTAATTTAATTGAGATTTAATTTGAATTTAATTTAATTGAGATTTAATTTTAGTTTAATTTAATTGAGATTTAATTTGAATTTAATTTAATTGAGATTTAATTTGAGTTTAACTTTATTGAGATTTAATTTGAATTTAATTTAATTGAGATTTAATTTGAGTTTAACTTAATTGAGATTAAATTTAAATTTAATTTAATTGAGATTTAATTTGAATTTAATTTAATTAAGATTTAATTTGAATTTAATTTAATTGAGATTTAATTTGAATTTAATTTAATTTGAATAATTAAGTTTGTAATGATTGTTTAATAATTGTGGGTTTAAGTTCAGAATTTTCATTATTTCGAAAATTTCTGATTCTTCTATATCTATCTTTTCAAATTTTTCTAACAATTCGGATTTATTTGAACCTTTATAATTTTTATTGGCTATGGCCTTTATCTTAGATAGTTCCATATCCTCCTCATCCTCAAAATTATAATTTTTAGTATCCTCAAAGTAGGAGGAGTAATTTGGGCCACTAGTTAAGGTTTTGTAATAGTTTTCAAGATTATCTTTGATTAAGTTATTATCTAAGAGAATTTTCTCTTCAATATAATCCTCAGAGTTATCCTCAGATACATCTTTAATATTTTCAAGAAATTCAACATTAATCTCTAGATTATCTTTAAGATTTTCAGAATTAATTTCTGAATTATCCTTAAGATTTTTAATCTCGAATTCATGGTTATACAACAGATTTTCAACTTTGAATTCATAATTATCTAATGGATTTTCAAATTTAGAATTATCCTTAAGACTTTTGAATTCAGATTTATCCTTAGGATTAAATTTATCTGAATTAGAATTATCAGAATTGACATTATTAGAATTAAAGTTATCAGAATCAGAATTAAGTTTAAAATTATTAGAAATAAAATTATTAGGATTAACATTATCAGTATTAAAGTTATGATAATTTATTTTAGAAATTACTGAATTAATGTTCTGAATTAAATAATTAATTTATGATATTTTAGTCATATCTGCATTTTCTAATTTGTCATGCAAAATATTAATTTTACTATGCAGTAAATCTAATTTATCCGAAAAATTAACTGAATTATCTAACGATAGTGTAGGAATTTTGAACCTTTTCGGAACGTAAATTTTACGTACCTTTGTCGGGCATTTGTTCTTGTAGTGTCCGTATTTTCCGCACTTGAAGCATTGTACGTGATCTTTGTTTTTCCGGACTCCTGGCGCTGGTGCCCCCTTTGCCTCCGGTGGTGTAAACAGAGTCTTACGAGTAGGGCACTGATTTTTGTAGTACCCTCTCTCCCTGCACGTGAAACACATAATATGGAACTTAAAATTTGACATTTAAAATTAAAATGTACCTGATTCACCCCTGGGCTCCCCCTCAACTCCTTACGTCGTTGCTCCATCGGCGGTTAGTCCGGTGAAGAGCGGCTGGCTCTGATACCAATTGTAGGACCGGTGCCGTCGATAGAGGGGGGGTGAATATCGACCATTGAAATCATTCGTTAAACTTCGTAAATCTTTCGAACGTTCTAAAATCAACGTTAGTAGCACAGCGGAAAATAAAATAGAAAGAACACAAGGACACAGCGGGATTTTTTACTTGGTTCCCGACCCCACAGGGTCAGTACATCCAAGACCTATGCACGGGAATGCCCGTCAACTATTGGTCTCCTTCCTGGACTTTCCGGAGGCAGAGAAACCCGACTTACAGTGCAAGATTACAATCAAAAGATAAATAAATTGAATGCGGAACAATAAAATCAAACCGAACAAACAAGATCTGAAACTCGGCCGATCTGGACCTCCGAAGTGCCGCACACTTCCTCCTGGAGCCTCCCGGTCGTAGATCCTTGTCTTTAGCGCATTGTCATCGGTCAGAATGATTAGAATGGCTTATAGCAGTCGTTATTGAAGCAGAGGGGTCGAAGCCCCTTTTATAGCACTCCTGGGGGCGCCCTGGATGTCGGGGGCACCCCGATAAACTCGGTCAAACCTTATCCCCGCGTCGACCTCGCCGCATCTGATAAAACCTTTGACCAGGGTGCCCCGGACCTCCAGGGCACCCTCATGAAGGCTTATATGTGTTTCGGACTCGAAACAGCAAATACAACTTTGAACCCGGGCGCCCCGGACCTCCCGGGCGCCCTGCTTGACGCCTATTCTGCCTGCTTCACTTAACCTGCCTTTTTAGCCTTTGTCTTGGGCACCCCCATCATTGGGGGCACCCTGGATGCATGGGGGCGCCCCCACTGATGGGGGCGCCCTGCTTCAAGGCCTCCAACCCTTGTTTTTTCCTTGCTTTGTCTTCCAATCTTGGTACCTGCAAGATACACAAACACAAAGTACATATACATATAATATTAGCCTTAAGGACTTGGTTTCAGACTTCGGATCTCCACGAAACCCTAGGTCGAACCGGCGCAAGTTCTCACCCCCGAGAACGTGCCTTCCACCTACTCCTTTCAGAAGACGGTTGCCACCCAGTCCTTCAAGTGGACTTTTGCTTAGCCTCCGATTACTTCGAACCTTGAGACACCTGAACCCCATCCCGTCTCTACTTCTGTACTTAGTCATCGCTCAGCTAAGTTGCTCAGTCCCTCGGACCAAGACTCCGTGCCCAAACCCTAGGTCCAGGACTTAGGTGCCCAACCCTCGGCCAGGTCTTCGTGCCCAATTCCCCGAACCAGGTCTTCGGTGCCCAACCCTCGGCCTGGTCTTCATGCCCAGTCCCCGACCAGGACTTAGTGCCCACCTTCCGAGCAGGTCTTCGGTGCCCATCCCTATGCCAGAACTTAGTGCCTAGCTTCACTCACCAGGTCTTAGTGCCTAGGTTAACTAGGACTTTTCTTCACTTTGGATACTTCTCTCCCAACTCCCCTTTGTCTGTTCACTGTATCACTGACTTAAGTAAATTGTCAAACATTAAAACACTTAGAGGACAACACCATTGATGCAACTTGCACCAACAAAATTTAGGAAAAATTTGAAGTACTTTAGCAAAAACATTATTTTTAAGAACTTAGAAATACTTAGCTTTTTGTAAAAAAAAAATTTAAATACTTAGCTTTTTGTGAAAAGGATAAAAAAAATTTAAATACTTAGCATTTTGTGAAAAGGAAAAAAATTTAAAAAAATTTAAAAAATTTCTTTCTTTTCTTTCTCTCCCCCTTTGTCATATATAAAAAAAACTATTGTAATTCATTTTTAAATTAGAGCTAGTTAAACAAATTGGAACTCCGTATTGAACCAACTCTAGTGAATTTCAGCAAGCAATAGAAGAAGACCAAATCAATTTAAACCGTTCTTGTTTGGGTCCTGTCTAACCCAGTTAGCTACTTACTAACTGTCATAAATAGTAGCTTTCGCTAGGGTTAGTCAAGTTAAGTGATCTGATCAAGGTAGATTTTCTAAGCTTGACACTTAACTTGATTGCTGTTCAACTTGTATTTATTGCCCCAATTACTGCAGATGCATTGACTTAAAGCATCTTGAATCAAGGCATAGACCTAAGCATCTCAGCCTAGTCTAGGTTATCATTCAAAAGTACCCTAAGGTGCTTGTGAGATGTTGACTTCTAGATCTATAGGTGCATGCAGTTCTAGGGTTAGGGCCTAAGCTAAGTCCATTTGAAAAAAAACCCTAGTTTTGAAGGGGGTAATTTTTGAAAGAAAACTAAGTCAGAAAATCATTTTAAATTTCAAAAAACTTGATAAATGAAATGATAAATTTGCTCATTTTCGAAAAAAAATTAAGAAAAAAAATAATTTTTTTTAAGAAAATAATATAGATCGGTCCTATTCTACTAAGCACAACCCTAACTGCCTTCTTAGTGAACTAAACTCAGACTCAGGTAAGGGTTTGGTAAAGATATCAGCTAAGTTGGATTTTGAGTCCACATGTTTAAGTACTATTTCACCCTTGGCTACATGATCCCTTACAAAATGATGTTTAACTTCTATATGTTTTGTTCGGGAATGTTGAATTGGGTTTTTAGTCAAGTTGCTTGAACTAATGTTATCAATATAGGCTTGGGTTTGGGTGTAGTCAAGCTGGAAGTCCTTAAGAGTGTGTATCATCCATAAAAGTTATGCTACACATTCTCCTAGGGCAACATATTCTGCTTCTGTTGTGGACAATGATACGCAGTGTTGCTTTCTACTACACCAGTTGACTAGGCTATGTCCTAATAGTTGGCAACTTCTACTTGTACTTTTTCTATCTAATTTGCACCCAGCATAGTCAGAGTCAGAATATCCTGATAATTCAAAAGTGGAAGTCCTAGGACACCAAATCCCTACATTTAGGGTACCCTTAATGTACCTAAGCACTCGTTTTTGGGTTGCTAAGTGGGATTCCTTAGCACAAGTTTGGTACCTAGCACACATTCCTACAAAAAAAATAAGATATCAGGTCTACTATCAGTCAAGTAAAGCAGGCTACCAATCATGCTTCGTTATAGCTTAAAATCTACAGGCTTTCCTTCAGGGTCATTATCTATTTTGACATTTGTAGCCATAGGGGTGTAGGACCGGTGTTGTCGATAGAGGGGGGGGTGAATATCGACCGTGAAAATCTCATGGAAACATCGTAAACTTTCGATCGTTCTAATCAAAGCGTTAGTAGCACAACGGAAAAGTAAAACAGAAAAATTAAAGAACACAGCACAGCAGACACGCGGGATTTATTTACTTGGTTCCCGACCCCCCAGGGTCAGTACGTCCAAGGCATATGTACTCGGCGTGAGTCCACTATTGGTCTCCTTTCCGGAATTTCTGGAGGCGGAGAAAATCCGTCTTACAGTTGATATACAAGCAAAAAGATAAGAGTTGAAATGCAATTTGAATTAAAACAAACCAAACAGAAACAGACGATCCGGCTAATCCAAAACTCCGAAGCGTCGCGCACTTCCTCCTGGAGCTTCCTTGGTTGCAGAGCTTCGCCTGATTGCTTTTGCTTCGCACGGAATTGTTGGTGCAGAGATGCACCTAAGTCAAACCTGTGTTTTGATAATGGCAACATAGGTCAAAAGTTAAGTCTTTCTTGTTTTCTAACAAGTTAAACAAGTGTGCAGAAAAAGAACTAGCGAAGGACTGCTAGGCACTGGCGAAGGACTGCCAGCACCAAAAGCCCTAGCGAAGGACTGCTAGGCACTGGCAAAGGACTGCCAGCACCAAAAGCCCTAGCGAAGGATTGCTAGGCACTGGCGAAGGACTGCCAGCACCAAAAGCCCTAGCGCAGGACTGCTAGGCACTGGCGAAGGACCACCAGCACCAAAAGCCCTAGCGAAGGACTGCTAGGCAACTGGCGAAGGACTGCCAGCTCACAAGACCTGACAAAGGACCGTCAGGCAAAAGTCCAACTAAAGGAGCGGTTGGCATCAGGTAAACTCTCCCGAGTGGAGTAGGTGAGGACGCGTTCCCCGTCGAGGGAACAGTAGGCGTCGGTTCGACCTAGGGCTCCATTTTGGAGACCAAAGTCAGAACCAAGACAGCTAAGGCTGTATAAAATAATTAATTTCATTGTGTTTTGGACTAACCCTTGATGCAGGACCGAAGGAACGAGTGTCTGCAACTCAGAGAGCCTCAAAGGAGTGAGGCAACAGCTGAGTAAGGCGCCCTGAGTGTCCAGGGCGCCCTCAAGGTGAACCAGAACCAAGCGAAGCAAAATGGGCTTCGGCTGCTTACTGGGCAAGGCGCCCTCAGCAGCCAAGGCGCCCTCAGCAGCCAGCGCCCTCGTCACCAGGGCGCCCTCAGCGCCGAAGGCGCCTTCAGGAGGCAAGGCGCTTCGCGCCTAAGCCAGCCAAGGCGATTAACTCTATCCAGCCGAGAAGACCGGGTCAACCAAGGCGCCCTCAGCGACCAGGGCGCCCCAGAGGTCAAACCTCATCCCTATTCCGGTGGGATAACGCTTCACCGGAGTGAAGCACGGATCGGATGACATGTCGCAGGGCGCCCCCGACGTCCAGGGCGCCCTAGGGGCTATAAATAGCACCCCTCGACCCCAAGCTTCATATCAGCTTTTCATTCAACGCATCCAAACGCTCTGACGACCGCGCTCTGCTCCAGAAACTTCCCGACTCAAGAACGAAGCGCCGTCAACCTCCCACTGCACCGAAACTCGATCTACACCGGGAGTTGGTAAAACAAAGTGTATATTTCTATTTACAGTAATTTTGTAATCTCACTTTGTAACCGTTTTGCGCACTATAGAATTGCCCAAAGTAAACGGTCAACGACCGTGGGCCTTGGAGTAGGAGTCGACCCAGGCTCCGAACCAAGTAAAACCTTGGTGTTTGCGTTGTTTGTTTTTATTCCGCCGCGCACTTACTCTTTCTTTTAAATCCGAACATTTTCCGATATTCACCCCCCCTCTATCGGTCTTTCTCGATCCAACAAGTGGTATCAGAGCGGGAAATTCAAACTTGGTGCAACCACCAGTTTGAAAATTTTTCGGATTTCTTTCGCTTTCTCTCTCAATTTTTTTTCTTCGTTAAATATTTTCGTTCGAATTTTTCATTCAAGGTTGGTGCAACACCCCTTGAAATTTGTGTTTATTTATTCTTCCCGCACAATATTTTTTTTGTTATTTGCTATTTAGTAACAAATGGCCATCCAAGAAGGCTTTAGCACCGCCAGACCTCCACTTTTCAGTGGAGAAGACTTTCCTTACTGGAAAAGTCGAATGGAGGTCCACCTGAAAACTCAGGTGGATATGTGGATAATCATCCAGTCTGGACTGATGATTCCCACAAATGCTGATGGCGTACCGCAAAACTACTCAGAGTGGGACACTGCCCTTAAACGTAAAATTGAAGCTGACGCCAAAGCAACTCAGACCCTCCAATGCGGACTAACGAAAGAGGAGCTGAACCGCGTAGGCCCTTTCAACAGTGCCAAGGAGCTACGGGCTAAACTGATTGAGCTCCACGAAGGAACTTCAGATACGAGGATCAGCAAACGGGATCTGCTACTGAACAAGCTCTTCACCATCAAAATGGCAGATAACGAGACAGCAGCCCAGCTCCATGCCAGAATCCATGAATTGATGAACGATCTTCACGCAATAGGTCACCAGGTTCAAAACCGTGATCTTATAAGGTATGCCCTAAATGCGTTCCCTAGGACCACCTTGTGGGCATCTATGGTAGATGCATACAAGGTCTCTAGGGATCTTTCAAAAATTAAGTTAGATGAGTTATTTTCTGAACTTGAACTGCATGAACAGACTAACTGCAATTTGGCCGAGAAAAGTATAGCTTTCTTTGTAGGGAAAATAGGAAGAACGACTAAGAAGAAAACTCAAGTTGAACCCGAGTCTACCTCAGACTCAGAAACAGAAGATCAAGAAGGAGATCAATCTGAACTGGTCCGGCTAGCTCGAAGCTACTACAAAAAGTTGAAGAACCAAGCCAACATACGGAGAACAAGCCGAAGAAAGGATGAACCAGCTGAACCAGCAACTGACAAACACAAGCCCAACGTAACCTGCTACGAATGCAAGAAGAAGGGCCACTACAAGACTGCATGTCCAAGTCTAAAGGAGTCCAAAAAGACCAGAAAGAAAAAGGCACTCCAAGCAACCTGGGACGAGTCTTCCTCAGAAGAAGAAGAAGAAGCACCCCAGTCCAATATTCTAGCCCTGACCGCTTCGGATCAAATCGAGACTGACTCAGACTCGGACCAGGACGACGGCAAGCTGACCTTCTCCGATGACGGCGAAATAAGGGTAATGGGTTTTTCAAAATTGCAATTAAATTCTCTTATTTCATATCTATCCCAAGATTTGGCGAAAGCCAAACTCCGAATCGAGTCCCTCCGATAGGAAGTAAAACTCCTGAAAGAAGGAGCTGAGTCTAAATCCTTAACTGAGAAAATTCAGGAAGGAACCCCTGATCAAGTTGAAAAACTTGAATCAGAGAATTCCTCCCTGAAAACTCAAGTTAAGGACTTAAGAACAGCTTTAGAACGATTCACTTCTGGTTCCAAGAATCTTGATATGATTCTTGGAAAACAGAAGTCTGTTCTAAACCGATCCGGACTTGGCTATAGAACCAAATCTCGGCAAAGATCTTACTTTGCTGTACTGAACCAGTCAAGACCTAAGGTTCAGGCATGGGTGCCAAAACTGTGCCTGACTAAACCAACTGGTTCAAATCAATTTTGGATCCCCAAGGACAAGATTCACATCTTGCCTAACCCATACAGAGTCTTTAGTCCAGGGGGAGCCAAAATCAAAACAATTTTCATTATTAGATAATTATTTTTTTTTGCTTGATTGCTTGTTTATTTAAATTTCTGCAAATTGCCATGCTTAAGAATTAGGAATGGTTATACTTAAGGACTAAATTACTTGAAATTTGAAAATATAGTATTGGGAGGAGGTGAGATGATAGTACGTTGGGGAAACCAACTCTAATAAGATCAAGTCTACTTGGTCTCTTTAGACTGGTGAAACCAGCCGAAGCTACCGATCCAAGACCCAAGCTAGTTAGACCAGAAAATGACCTAAGTTAATTTGAAAATGAAATTTCATTAAAAGGCTTTGTCAAGGAAAGGGTGGATGATCCCATAAGCCTACGGCCAAAGAAGGCCTAGTGCCTCGCCAAGACCTGGAAGCCAATTTCTGAAATTCAAATTCAAATTATCTTTTGTCAAACTCGAATCTAACTCAAATTTCAAATAATTTCAGATTCTAATCTGCTTTCAAAATTTCTATTTTTAAAACTTATTCTCTTTCAAAAATCAATTAATCTATCTTTTAAAATTTCTGCCTTCTAAAACTTTTTTAATCAAATCTGCTTTCAAAACTAAAATAACTTTTTCAAAATAAATTAAAATTCCTTTTCAAAATTAATTTCTACCCTCAAAACTGTCTCACAAAAACCTTAAGGTTAACGTGATTGAAAACCCTAGACTGGGGTGAGACAGACTAGGAAGTGAAACTCAATTTAAGCTATTCCTAACTCAAATTGGATCCAAATCACCGAAAATCCTTTATGTGTAGGAACATAAAGATTTGGACCAATGGATGTTAGATAGCGGATGCTCCAGACACATGACTGGGGACAAATTGAAGTTCACCAAACTCAAGTTCAAAAACCTGGGCTCAGTGGCATTTGGAAATAATGCTACACTCAAGGTACCAGGTGATATTGAACTTAAATCCAATTTCATTATTAAGAAAGTTCTATTGGTTGAAGACTTTAGTTTTAACCTACTTAGCATAAGTCAGTTATGTGACTCTGGTTATTTAGTTACCTTCAACAATTCTAACTGCCTGATCAGAAATGCACAAGACTCAGAAATCATGCTTAAGGGCACTAGGAAAAATAATGTATATACTATAAGTCTTCCCCTTGTACCCAAATGCATGTTAACACAGTTAGAACAATCAAAACTCTGGCATAGGAGATTAGGTCATACCAATCTAAGAACTATTTCAAAAATTACCCAACTTGGCTTAATCAAAGGTATCCCCAAAATCAAAAATGAAAACCTAATATGTGAATCTTGTAATCAAGGCAAACAAACCAAGTCTAGTCACAAATTGATCCAATCTGATCAAACCCAAACCACACTTGAACTCCTACACCTTGACCTACTTGATTCACATGGAGCCAAGTCACTAAGTGGAAACCGATACTGCTTAGTGATAATTGATGACTACTCTAGATTTACCTGGGTCAGGTTTCTAAAGACCAAAGATGAAACCCTGAACCTGTTTAACAACTTTTGTATATTGATTGAAAATCAAAATGACACCAAAATCAAAAGACTTAGGTCTGACCACGGGGGAGAATTCGAGAATCAGAGATTCGAAGAATTCTGTAAAATAAATGGATATAAACACGAATTTTCGTGTCCTAGAACCCCCCAACAAAATGGGATAGTAGAAAGGAAAAATAGAACCCTACAGGAAGCTGCTAGGGCTATGCTCAATGAATTTGACCTACCTAACCATTATTGGGCAGAAGCAATTAGTACAGCTTGCTATATCCAAAATAGGATTCTACCTAATAAAAGGTTAAATAAAACACCCTATGAACTTTACTACCATAGACTTCCAAACCTACACTATCTTAGAGTCTTTGGATGCAAAGTCCATATTCTTAATACCAAAGACTATCTTGGAAAGTTCCAATCCAAGTCAAACCCAGGTATCTTCTTAGGGTATTCTACAACAAGTAGAGCTTATAGAGTTTACAACAAACAAACTAAGAAAATTGAAGAAACAACCAACTTAATTTTTGATGAAGAAATCAATTCAAATTCTAATAATCAAGAACCAACTTCATCAAACTCTGACCAAGAAAATAATGAACAACGTATTGAACCATTAATTGAACCCTTGAACGAACTAACTATTGAACCAATTAATGAATTAACTGAATCAAGTATCCAACCAACAAATGAACCAGCCCAAAGAGTCGAATCAAATAGTGAACCAAACCTACAGCCGACCTGAGGCTGAACCAAGCTCTAGAAGAACCAAGAAACCCAGACTCAGTCACCCAACTGATCAAATTGTGGGTGATCCAACTCTAGGAGTCAGGACTAGATCCTCCTATAGAAACCTTAGTCAAATAGCTATGATATCAAAAATTGAACCCAAAACTATAGATGAAGCCCTACCTGACCCTGACTGGATCATAGCTATGCAAGAAGAATTAGCCCAATTTGAACGGAACCAAGTCTGGGAACTAGTGTCTAAACCTGAAGGCAAATCCATAATAGATACTAAGTGGGTCTTTAGAAATAAACTAAGTGATCAAGGAGAAATAGTCAGAAATAAAGCCCGCTTAGTAGCCAAGGGATTCAGCCAAGTAGAGGGACTAGATTATGATGAGACATACGCCCCTGTAGCTAGACTTGAGTCCATTAGAATGTTATTAGCATTTGCATCCCATAAAGGATTCAAATTATATCAAATGGATGTAAAGTCAGCCTTTTTAAATGGATTTATTAAAGAAGATGTTTATGTAGGACAACCCCCAGGGTTTGAGGACTTAGACAAACCTAACCATGTTTACAAACTAACCAAAGCATTATATGGGCTAAAACAAGCACCTAGGGTCTGGTATGAACGATTATCAACCTATTTAATTTCTAAAGAATTTAAACAAGGCCAAATTGACTCAACTTTATTTGTTAAAAACCTAGGAAAAGATATATTTATTGCCCAAATCTACGTAGATGACATAATCTTTGGGTCCACCAACACCAACTTCCTAAAAGAATTTGTCAAGATAATGGAAGATGAATTTGAAATGAGCTTAGTTGGTGAGCTCACCTATTTCCTAGGCTTACAAATTAAACAAACTAGGGATGGTAACTACGTTCATCAATTCAAATATGCTAAAGAGTTAATAAAGAAATTTAAAATGGACAACTCTAAAAGCATAAGTACCCCCATGGCCACTAATGTAAAAATAGATAGTGACCCTGATGGTAAACCAGTAGACCTTAAGCTTTATAGGAGTATGATAGGTAGCCTATTGTACCTTACAGCCAGCAGACCTGATATTCTTTTTGCTGTAGGTATGTGTGCTAGATACCAAACCTGTGCTAAGGAAACGCACTTAGCAGCCCTAAAACGAGTACTAAGATATGTAAAGGGCACCCTAAATGTAGGGATTTGGTATCCTAGAACCTCAACCTTTGATTTAACAGGATACACAGATTCTGACTATGCAGGCTGTAAATTAGATAGAAAGAGCACGAGTGGAAGCTGCCAACTGTTAGGACAGAGTCTAGTCAGTTGGTGCAGCAGAAAACAACACTGTGTGGCTTTATCCACAACTGAAGCTGAGTATGTGGCATTAGGAGAATGTGTTGCACAACTTTTATGGATGATGCACACACTTAAAGATTTCCAGCTCAACTACACCCAAACTCAAGTATTTATTGACAATATAAGTTCAATTAACTTAACTAAGAACCCAATTCAACACTCCAGAACTAAACATATAGAAGTCAAACATCATTTTGTCAGAGACCACGTAGCCAGGGGTGAAATAGCACTTAAGCATATTGACTCTAAATCCAACCTAGCTGATATATTCACAAAACCCTTACCTGAATCTGAGTTCAGTTCACTAAGAAGACAGTTAGGATTGTGCTTTATAGAATAGTTTAACTCAATTGTTTTTACTCTACTTGATTTTCAAATTTTTTTTTTCAAAAATAGTTTTCATTTTCAACTTAGCTTTATTTATTTCAAAAATCAATTTTAAAATCTTTTCGACTTAGTGTTATATTAAAACTACCCCCTTCAAAACTAGGTTTTTTTTCAAAAATGGACTTAGTCTAGGCTTTAACCCTAGAACTGCATGCACCTATAGACTTAGAAGCCAGTATCTCACAAGCACCTTAGGGTACTTTTGATTGATAACCTAGAAAGGGTTGAGATGCTTAGGTCTTTGCCTCAATTCAAGATGCTTTAAGTCAGTGCATCGGCAGTAATTGGGGCACTAAATACAACTTTCATAGCAATCAAGTTAAGTGTCAAGTTTAGAAAATCTAACTTGAACAAAAACACTTAAACTTGACTAACCCTAGCAAAAACTACTGTTTATAACAGTTAGTAAGTAGCTAATTGGGTTAGACAGGCCCCTACAGAGAATTGATTGATTTAGTGTAAATTTAACTGATTCAGTACAGCAAAAATTTTACTTAAGTACCTTTATTTATGCTGTATTTATTTGTTTTGATATATGGCAAAGGGGGAGAGATAGGAAAGGAGAGAGTAAAATTTTCCTATCAAAATTTTCTTAAGTAAAATTTCCTTTCAAAAATTTTCTTAAGTAAAATTTCTTTTCAAAATTTTCTTAAACTCCATTCTTTATTCAAAAAGTATTCAAAAGTTTTTTAAAATTCTTAAGCTTTTTGGAAAATACTTAAGCTTTCAAAACTTGTTTTCAAAAGTTTTAACTTTTTTGGAAAATACTTAAGCTTTCAAAACTTGTTTTCAAGTTTTAACTTTTTAAAAATACTTAAGCTTTCAAAACTTGTTTTCAAAAGTTTTAATTTTTTGAAAAATACTTAAGTATCTCAAAACATCTACTTAAGTTTTTCAAAAGTTTGCTAAGTAAGTAAGTTTTTTTTAAAAACTATTGAGTACCTTGAAACTTAAAAGCCTCAAACCTTTTAAAGTACTCAAAGATCATGTTTCAAAAATTTCCTATATATTTTTTTTCAAAAGTGCAACTTTTTACCCCACCAATTTTTGAAACATCTAGGGGGAGATTCCTTCCAGGGGGAGGGAACAAAACTTTAACTTTTTCATGTTTTGTTTAGACTTAACTTTTTGAACTAGGGTTGCCATAAATCAAAAAGGGGGAGATTGTTGGTGCAGAGATGCACCTAAGTCAAACCTGTGTTTTGATAATGGCAACATAGGTCAAAAGTTAAGTCTTTCTTATTTTCTAACAAGTTAAACAAGTGTGCAGAAAAAGAACTAGCGAAGGACTGCTAGGCACTGGCGAAGGACTGCCAGCACCAAAAGCCCTAGCGAAGGACTGCTAGGCACTGGCGAAGGACTGCCAGCACCAAAAGCCCTAGCGCAGGACTGCTAGGCACTGGCGAAGGACCACCAGCACCAAAAGCCCTAGCGAAGGACTGCTAGGCAACTGGCGAAGGACTGCCAGCTCACAAGACCTGACAAAGGACCGTCAGGCAAAAGTCCAACCAAAGGAGCGGTTGGCATCAGGTAAACTCTCCTGAGTGGAGTAGGTGAGGATGCGTTCCCCGTCGAGGGAACAGTAGGCGTCGGTTCGACCTAGGGCTCCATTTTGGAGACCAAAGTCAGAACCAAGACAGCTAAGGCTGTATAAAATAATTAATTTAATTGTGTTTTGGACTAACCCTTGATGCAGGACCGAAGGAACGAGTGTCTGCAACTCAGAGAGCCTCAAAGGAGTGAGGCAACAGCTGAGTAAGGCGCCCTGAGTGTCCAGGGCGCCCTCAAGGTGAACCAGAACCAAGCGAAGCAAAATGGGCTTCAGCTGCTTACTGGGCAAGGCGCCCTCAGCAGCCAAGGCACCCTCGTCACCAGGGCGCCCTCAGCGCCGAAGGCGCCTTCAGGAGCCAAAAGCGCTTCGCGCCTAAGCCAGCCAAGGAGATTAACTCTATCCAGCCGAGAAGATCGGGTCAACCAAGGCGCCCTCAGCGACCAGGGCGCCCCAGAGGTCAAACCTCATCCCTATTCCGGTGGGATAACGCTTGACTGGAGTGAAGCACGGATCGGATGACACGTGGCAGGGCGCCCCCGACGTCCAGGGCGCCCTAGGGGCTATAAAAAGCACCCCTCGACCCCAAGCTTCATATCATCTTTTCATTCAACGCATCCAAATGCTCTGACGACCGCGCTCTGCTCCGGAAACTTCCCGACTCAAGAACGAAGCACCGTCAACCTCCCACTGCACCGAAACTCGATCTACACCGGGAGTTGGTAAAACAAAGTGTATATTTCTATTTACAGTAATTTTGTAATCTCACTTTGTAACCGTTTTGGGCACTATAGAATTGCCCAAAGTAAACGGTCAACGACCGTGGGCCTTGGAGTAGGAGTCGACCCAGGCTCCGAACCAAGTAAAACCTTGGTGTTTGCGTTGTTTGTTTTTATTCCGCCGCGCACTTACTCTTTCTTTTAAATCCGAACATTTTCCGATATTCACCCCCCTCTATCGGTCTTTCTCGATCCAACAGGAATGACTTAGAATGAATGTAGAAGTTGTGTTTGAAGCTGAGGGGTCGAAACCCCTTTTATAGGCTTCATACGGGCGACTGTGTTGATGGGGGCGCCCTATAGGGCTCGGTCAAACCTTATCCCTGCGCTGAACTCATCGCAGCTGATAAAACCTTTGACCTGGGTGCCTACATGAACTCGGGCGCCTGTATCATCCCGGGCGCCTGAATGGAAGCCTTATTCTGCCTTCTTCGACTAAGCCCACTTTTCTTCTTTGAGTTAGGTGCCCCCATCAATACGGACGCCTGGCTTGGCTGGTTTCCAGCCCTTTGCCTGCTTTGTCTCCAGTTCTTGGTACCTGCAAGATACACAAATACAATGCAAATATACACACAATATTAGCCTTAAGGACTTGGTTCTGACTTCGAATTTCCACGAAACCCTAGGTCGAACCGACGCAAGTTCTCACCCCCGAGAACGCGCCACCCAATCCTTCAGGTGGACTTTTGCTTAGCCTCCGATACTCTCGGATCTCGAGACGTCCGACCCTCGACCCGTCTCTACTTCTGTCCTTAGTCATCGCTCAGCTAAGTTGTTCAATCACTCAGACCAAGACTTCGTGCCCAAACCCTAGGTCCAGGACTTAGGTGCCCAACCCTCGGCCAGGTCTTCTTGCCCAATTCCTCGAACCAGGTCTTCGGTGCCCAACCCTCAGCCAGGTCTTAGTGCCCAATTCCTCAAACCAGGTCTTCGTGCCCAACCCTCGGTCAGGTCTTAGGTGCCCATCCCTCAGCCAGCACTTAGTGCACAATTCATGATCAGGACTTAGTGCCCAATTCTTCGAACCAGGACTTCGTGCCTAGGTTAACTAGGACTTTGGTTCACCTTGGTCCTGTTTTCTTCACTCACTCTTCCCTTGTTCAATATATATCACTGACTTAAGCATATTGTCAAATATCAAAACACTCAGAGGAGCACATCCCTGATGCAACTTGCACCAACAATCTACCCCTTTTTGATGTTTGACAATATCTTAAGTTAGATTGGTTGAAAGGGCTAAACTTTGAAAAAAATAATCTAAGTTTTGAAAATAAGTTTTGATCTTTTGGGAAAAATTTCTATCTTAAGCTTACTTTCCCCCTTTTTGAAAAACATTTTGATTGATCCTTTGGTAAGAGAGCAAAAATTTTCTAACTTAAGCTCACCTCTCCCCCTTTGTCATACATCAAAAATCCCCAAAGATACATGCACCAATAATGAAAACATTTGGTTCTTTTTGAAAATACTTAGTATAAGTTTTTGAAAGCATAGTAAAACTAAGTACTTAAATTTCCCAAAAAAACCACTTTGCAAAATATTCTGAAAGATATTTTGTGTTTGTAGGAAAATATTTGATCTGAGAAAAAAGATTTTCTTTTGAAAAGTTTTAAAAAAGATTTTTCGAGAGATTGCAAGCAAAAAAATTGTTGTGAACATACTCTTGAAATTTTTTTTTGCTTAACACATTTTCAAAAAAATGTTCTTTGAAACATGCTAGTATTTGTACCTTTGAAAAACATTTTGATTATTTTTAAAAATGCAAGTACTTTTAAGATATATTGAGTTTTTAAAAACACTACAAGTGCTTTCGAAAATATCTGTATCTTTGAAAAATATAAGTCACTTTGAATGATATTATTAATTTTGAAAAATTAAGTACTTTTTGAAAAATCTTATTTTTAAACTATAATATTTTACTTGACTTGGTTTCTTTTCCAGTCTGACACAATCCTAGGAAACCTTGTTGTCTACAAGGATATTTTCCTAAGTGTCCTGGAAATTCTCCAACTCAAGTAAATATAATTTCCAAAAAGAATTTTGATAAGCAAAAATGATAGTACTTTGAAAATGTATGGAAGTACATTTTGAAAAATGTATGAACTTTTGAAGACACAATATTTTACTTGACTTGGTTTATCTTCCGATCTGACACAATCCTGGGAAGCCTTGTTAACTACAAGGACATCTTCCTAAGTGTCCTGGAACTTCTCCAAACCCAAGTAAAAATTATTCAAAAAGTATTTAAAAATAAATTTTTATAAGCCACAATGCATTTTGAAAAGTAATGTAAAAGTATCTTGAAAGACAACTTACTTATTTTTTTTTCAACGGGATTTCAAAATATAGTGCATGAAAATATATTAAATAATTCATGTAATTTGACCTCCCCCTAAACTTGACCCAGTCCTAGGAAGCTTGTTGACCACAAGTACTCTTCCTCTAAGTCTTTAGGGTTTAGATCAAAAGGAATTATCTAATATCTTCAAAACAAATAATTAAAAAAACTTTTAAGAAATTCTTCATTTGACTCAGACTCCCCCTAAATTTGACACATCCTAGGAGTCCTTGTAGATCATGAAGTGGACCTTCCTCTGTGTCTTTAGGGTTTATCAAAGTCAAAGAAATAGGTAAGTTTTGAAAATATAATTTTTTAAAGCATAAGCCTTTTTCGGAAACACAAATGATAGTAATTTAAGGCGCAGTTTTCGAAAAATATTTTTAAAGATTAAAAGAATAAAACACTCCCCCTGCATCCAACACCATTTGACTCTATCTAGGTGCCTTAAGGAACTTCAGTGTTGACCTAAGAGGCTTGTGTCTAATTGTGTGAGTCAAATAATTTTTGAAAAGATATACTTTTTGAAAAATGTATAATATGTATACCCAATCAGACAGGCATGAATTCCATAAAAACATTATTATGTTGAAGCACTATTTTGAAAATATATTTTTAAAAATTATTCTAACAATTTTGAAAAACCATTTAGAAAAATATTTTTCAATTTATTATTCCTTAACAACTCACCCATTCTAGATATCTCAATACAGCAAGCATGGTTGCCTTATAGGTGTATTGTGAGATGTTTGAATTATTTTTCTTAATTTATTATTAAATCTAAGATTTAATTGAAACTTGTGTTAGATTCAAATTTATCAAATAGTAAAGTGAATTTGATTTTCGGTAATCGGCTTCCAGGTCTTGGCGAGGCACAAGACCTTCTTTGGCCGTAGCCTTATTGGATCATCAACCCTTTCCTTGACAAAGCCTTTTATCGAAAATTCATTTTCAAATTACTTCTTGAAAAATTTTGGTCTAACTAGCTTAGGTTTTGGATCGATAGCTTCGGCTAGTTCCACCAGACTAAACAGACCAAGTAGAATATACTTGGCCTTATTAGAAAGGCTTCCCTAACGTACTATCATCTCACCTCCACCTAATACTGGGTTGATCAAGTTTCAATTATTTTTTTCATATAACCGTTCTAAATCATGCATAAAATTAAATATGAATGACATGTTATATATTAAAAAATTGTAGATGCATGTCCATGGTATTAATGCATGATTCAAACAAGTCAAAGGGAATTTTAATTAAGTTTCTAAAAATGTATCAAATTCCCAATTTGATACATGTCGTGTGAACCTACGAATATGTCAACCCACTTTGACATATATAATATTATTAATTTTATTGTTGCTGTTTGGGTAAGATTTTATTTAATTTGAGTTTAAGTTATTTAATTTGAATTAATTAATATTTAATTGAATTAATTTGAATTAATTAAGATTTAATTAAGATTTAATTGAATTAATTGAATTAATTTGATTTAATTAAGATTTAATTGAATTTAGTTGAATTAATTAAGATTTAATTGAATTAATTTGAATTAATTAAGATTTATTTGAATTAATTAAGATTTAATTTGAATTAATTGAGATTTAATTGAATTAATTTGAATTAATTATGATTTAATTGAATTAAGTTGAATTAATTAAGATTTAATTGAATAATTTGAATTAATTAAGATTTAATTGAATTAATTTGAATTAATTAAGATTTAATTGAATTAATTTGAATTAATTAAGATTTAATTGAATTAAGTTGAATTAATTTGAATAATTAAGGTTGAAATGGTTAACTAATAGTTGTGGATTTAAGTTCTTAATCTTCCTTATCTCGAAAATTTCTGACTCATCCACTATTTCTTCCTTATTTATCTTTCCAAGTTTTTCCAATAATTCAGGTTTATTTCAATTTTTGTGATTTCTATTGACTATGGCCTTGACTTTAGAAAATTCCATCTCCTCATCCTCAAAATCACATCCTTCAATATCCTCAAGGTAGGTGGGGTAATTTGGGCCACTAGTTAAAGTTTTATAATAATCTTTTACATTATCTATAATTAAGTTACCGTCTAAAAGAATTTCAATATCTTCAGAGTTATCCTAAAAAATATCTCCAATATTTTCAGAGTTATCTATAGGATTTTCAAATTTGAATTCAGAGTTATCTACAGGATTTTTAAATTTGAATTCATAATTATCCTTAAGATTTTCAAATTTGAATTCTGTATTATCCTTAGGATTTTCAAATTTGAATTCTGTATTATCGCTAAGATTTTAAAATTTGAATTCTGTATTATCCAAATTAAAATTGTCAAAATTTTTAGTATTAATTTCAGTAATTTTATCAGGTCTAATTTCAGAATTAATTTAAGTAATTTTATCAGATCTACTTTCAGAATTAAAATTAAGATTAATTTCAGAATTAATTTCAGCATTATCTCTAGGAAATTCAGAATTAATTTTACAGATTAATTTATTAATATTGATAATTAATTTTACAGATTAATTTATTGATATTGATAATTAAAGAGTTAATTTTTGATAGTTTATTACTGTCTACATTATCTAGTTGATCATGCAAGACATTAATTTGCCTATTTACACAATTTAATTTTTTCTGAAAAATTATCTAAATAATTTACATAAGAAAGTGCAGGAAATTTAAAAATTTTCGGAGCATAAATTTTTTCTGATAAGGTATGCTCTTAACGCCTTCCCTAGAAACACCTTGTGGGCATCTATGGTAGATGCATACAAGGTCTCAAGGGATCTTTCTAAAATAAAGTTAGACGAATTATTTTCCGAATTAGAACTGCACGAACAAACTAACTCCAATATGGTCGAGAAAGGGATTGCTTTCTTTGCAGGAAAATCTGGAAAATCAACAAAGAAGAAACCACAAACTGAACCTGAGTCTAACTCAGACTCAGATACAGAAAATGAAGGAGAACAAACTAAGCTGGTCCGACTAGCCCGAAGCTATTACAAAGAGCTTAAGAACCAAACCAACCGACGGAAAGCCGGCCGAAGAAAGGACGAACCAACTGAACCCGCAAACAATCCCAACGTGACCTGCTATGAGTGCAAGAAAAATGGCCACTACAAGTCAGAGTGTCCTAGTCTAAAGGAAACTAAAAAGACGAGAAGAAAGAAGGCACTGAAAGCAACCTGGGACAAATCTTCCTTCGAAGAAGAAGAAGAGGCACCCCAGTCCAACCTTCTAGCCCTAACCGCCTCAGAAGAAGTCGGAACTGAGTCAGAGTCTGAACAAGACGACGGCAAGCTGACCTTCTCAGAAGATGACGAAATCAAGTTGAGTGGTTTCAATAGAAGTCATTTAAATGGATTAATTTCGTACCTGTCTCGAGATTTGGCGAAAGCCAAACTCCGAATCGAGTCCCTCCGACAGGAAGTAAAACTCCTGAAAGAGGGAGCTGACTCTGAACCCTCAACCGAGAAAGTTCAAGAAGGAACTCCTACTTAAGTTGAAAAACTTGAGAAGGAGAACTCCTCCCTGAAAACTCAGGTTAAGGATCTAAGAGCGGCTTTAGAGTGATTCACTTCTGGGTCCAAGGGTCTTGACATGATCCTTGGAAAGCAGAAGTCCGTTCTAAATCGATCCGGACTTGGCTATAGAACCAAATCCCGACAAAGATCTTACCTTGCTGTACTGAATCAGTCCAGAGGTAAAATTCAGGCATGGGTACCCAAACTGTGCCTGAACAAACCGACTGGATCAAATCAGTATTGGATTCCCAAGGACAAGATTCACATCTTGCCTAACCATCACCGCGGCTTTAGTCCAGGGGGAGCCAAACTGAAAACTATATTTATTGTTAGATGAGAATTAATATTTGCCTGAAATATGATTGTTTGTTTGTTTATTTAATTTCTGCAATTAACCATGCTTAGACTTAGGTTAGCTTAAGGACTAAACAAACTTAATTGAATTTTGAAAACATAGTATTGGGTGGAGGTGAGATGATAGTACGTTAGGGAAGCCAATTTGGCGGAACTAGCCGAAGCTACCCATCCAAGACCCAAACTAGTTAGACCAGAAATTTTTCAAATAATAATTTTGAAAATGAAATTTCATTAAAAGGCTTTGTCAAGGAAAGGGTGGATGATCCCATAAAGCTACGGCCAAAGAAGGCCTAGTGCCTCGCCAAGACCTGGAAGCCAATTTCTGAAATTCAAATTCAAATTATTTTTTGTCAAATTCGAATCTAACACAAAATTTTAGTTATTTATAGATTTAAACATCTTTTCAATTTCAAAATTAATTAAGTTTTCAAAATCAATTGTTTTCAAAATTAATCAAAATTTTCAAAATAATCTTAACTATCAAAACTGTCTCACGAAACCTATAAGGCTAACGTGATTGAAAACCTTAGATTTGGGTGAGACAGACTAGGCAGTGAAACTCAATTTAAGCTATTCCTGACTCTAGTTGGATCCAAATCAAGAAAACTCTTTATGTGTAGGAACCAATGGATGTTGGATAGCGGTTGCTCCAGACACATGACTGGAGATAAATTGAAGTTCACCAAACTCAAGTTCAAAAACCTAGGCTCAGTGGCATTCGGCAATAATGCTACACTCAAGGTAATTGGGTTAGGTAATATTGAACTTAAATCCGATTTCATTATCAAGAAAGTTCTATTGGTTGAAAACTTTAATTTTAACTTGCTAGGCATAAGTCAATTGTGTGATTCTGGTTATATAGTTACTTTCAATAATTCTGACTGACCTAATAGAAATGTACAAAACTCAGAAATCATGCTTAAGGGCACTAGGGAAACAATGTATACACTATTAAACCTTCCCCTTGTACCCACATGTATGTTAACACAATTAGAACAATCAAACCTCTGGCATAGGAGATTAGTCACATAAATCTGAGAACAATCTCAAAAATTACCCAACTTGGCTTAATCAAAGGTATTCCCAAAATTAAAAATAATGAAAACCTAATATGTGAATCTTGTAATCAAGGTAAACAAACCAAATCCAATCACAAACTAACCCAATCTGATTTAACTCAAACTACACTTGAGCTCCTACACCTTGACCTGTTTGATTCACATGGAGCCAAGTCACTAAGCGGGAACCGATACTGCTTAGTAATAGTTGATGATTACTCTAGGTTTACCTGGGTTAGGTTTCTAAAAACCAAAGATGAAACCCTAAACCTATTTAATGAATTCTGTAAACTAATTGAAAATCAAAACGACACTAAAATTAAAGACTTAGAAGTGA